>JAUMHR010000081.1:1287529-1302679 GCA_032361145.1 Enteromius fasciolatus
GGATCATTTTGACCCATACAATGTATTGTTGGCTATAGCTACAAATACACCTGTTTTACTCATGTCTGCTTTCATGCTCCAGGCTCACATTTTTTGAAACATGGTCTCATTTGTTAAAGGCTAAGCATCTGTTAAGTGAAAAAGTGTAAAATAGAAAAACTGAAATAGTAATTTTTTTGTAAAACATTCTTTAATAATTTTTATTTACAAATTTTCAAATCATTTTTACTATCTACTTTTTCTATTATTATTATCATTTAGGGGATATTATGCAACCAAGATATTTTTAAAAGTGTTTGGCAGCACTTTATATTTAATAAAAAATAAACAATTATATTAATTTGCTTGCATGGTAAAAGTAATTGAATCTAATTAGAAAGCATTTTTGATGACAAAGTTATATGAAATAATAAAACAAATAGAAAACGCATTATAAAGGGTTTTATTTTAGGTTTCCTTGTACAAATGATATATTTTATTCATTTTCAACGTCTAACAGACAAGTGGAATGCATTTCCTTTCCCATTCAAATGAATCTCATAATAAGTATTGATAACGAAAGGTTGTTTTCGACCAGCCCCACAATAATTGACTGAAAGTGACGTTTGAGTTAAAGATGCTTGTTTCTGCAAAAGAGCGTTACTCTGTGCACTTTGCGGTTAAAGAGGACGCATCGCACAATCAGATAATTAATTAGCTCCCGCCGAGCTTCTGAGGAGCAAATCTGTGTCTGGTTCTCTCTGATTGTGATCAAACAACAGCTCCACTGGTTTCTGCTTTTCGCGCCGTATACATGGGTAGCAGAGGCTATTGTGTTGTGAAGGCCTCAAAAGATAGTGGATTAAATCTGATGCTTCGCGTTGTGAGAAAAGCTGACACTTATCTTTGTCACGTTCGGAAAAAAAAAGCACAGCACAGGAAGGCAAAAGGGGTCAGGCTCTAGTTTCTGCTTTCCACGGGAAAAAAGTGTCAGGGCATGAGTAAACGTCACCCATCGCCCCCAGATCTACTCGCGTTTCACGATGCTGTTTAATTGCAGCTACTTTAATTGACATGCGTCCTTGTTGTTATGGTTTGCTTCAGTCTACTTCTACAGAACCCTGTCCAGAAATAATAAAGGCTTGGAAAAGCTGTATTTGGTTCAGATGCTCTTAAACTACAGGCCTACATGAATGGAGCCTGAATTGTACCTGCGGATTCCCTGAAATGTTTACAGTGACTTTTTAAGAGGCGTTTTGGCAGTATTGTCCTTCATTCATGGCTATGAATAGAGTTTAATCTCAGTGTGTCTCGTCCCCGTGGTCACTGCAGGCATGTGGATGGATGCTTTCATACGTCCCGCCACCACTGGAGCTGTCGACTGCCGTTGTTCAATGGTCCAAAAACGGCCCTTGCGCCAAAGTAAATGAGCTACTGGTGTTTTCGGGTTTTACTTCTTGTCCATTGTCTGTCTTCATTCTCTATAATATTGAGCTCAGCGCTTACCAATCAACGTTTTAATGTCCCTTTCACTGTTGCTAGGAGATGGTTGCTATAATTACAGTTTGAACATATAGTGCACTAACAAGGAACGTATCTTTTAAATTAAGAAGCTTGTTTATCAAACAATGTGACCCTTCAGGTGAAAGTATTTATATATACTCAACAGAAATAATGGATAACGGCTGGCCTGAATGAACCAACATGAGATTGAAAATGGGAATTTAGTATAGTAAGATATTGTAGATAATAAATTCTATATATACACACACAAACACGTATCTTTGCTTATATTAAACCTTGTATGTGTCAGGGTTGTTATCGTTAATTAAAATTGAAACTAAATTTTTCTAATTGTTTTTAATTTTTCATTACTTGTGATGTAAATGTAAACTGAAATGAAATAACCAAAACGCAAATATATAGTTTATTTAAAGATTATATTACACTGACGTTTAGCAGAAAATGTTATATTATTAATAAAACTATGTATAAAGCCATAGAGAGAGAAAACCTAAAGTTACTAAAATTAACAAAAACAAACAATTTTAACTAAAATTAAGATTATAAAATATATGTATATAAGAAGAATATCCAAAATTCTGATTTAAAATGTTACAAATTTTAATAGTACCTCTATAATTCTGTTTGATAAATGTGTATAAACAACACAAACACTTGAATGTAATTGCAGACTATTCACAAAAAAACAAAAAAAGACAGAGGAAGAGGGAAGGATGAGATTTCATGTCCCCAGAAGTTCCCTGACAGGTTGGGCAAAACTCAACACAAAAAAAAAAAGCGGTGCCCCACCCTGGAAATTCCAGCCAAGTTAAATAGGCGTTCGGAGCTAAAAACAACACTAGGGAGGGAGTGAAAAAGAAGGAAGAGAGACACAGTGAGGTCTCCCACCCACCCTGGGAGCGCATGTTTCTCCAGCCAGGCCCCACACCTCCTCACTCACTCCCATAATTACAGTGTGTGTGTGTTTGAGGGCCCACTGGCCCCTCCGCACTCGCTTCACACCGAACATCTCCTTCACAATTCACTCCCTCCATATGACGCAATCTGCACGCAGACTTCTGCTGGGGCTGTAGATATATAATCATTAATGCTCCTGTAAATCTATAACAAATCCTCAGTATAGCTTTATCTGCAGCTTTTCTTTGATTTCTGTAGTTTTTTTATAATGACCGTACCCTTAACACATTCAAAAGGAATGATTCCCTTACTTTTTTGGTCTTCTTTTCCATTGAAAATATCCCAAAAAAAATCTTGTCATTGAGAAGCAAAATGAATTACGATAATAAGTCTTGTTGAAAACCAAGTAAACTTTGACCTAAGCTAACGTCTTGTATTTTCCAGTACAAACATCTAAAAATTCTTAAATCAATATACACTTACTTGGAATGGAAAATGCTGTATATTACGTTAAGACAAGAATAATATCTGTTAGTGGAGTCAGTAAAATAACCTTGTTTTTTTCCTTCGAATTAAGCATAAACTTCTTTGATGCATATACTTATTTCAGTTGGATTAACATCTTAAGTCAACTAGTCCTTGTTAAGTAAATGCATCTTGAAACAATATTTCTCTTTCTTTTTTTCTTTAGTTTTAAGCAAGAATGCAGTTAGTTTTGATCATTTAGAAAGCGACTTGATATCTTAATTCAAGTAGTATCTTGATTTAAGGATTTTTAGATTGCTGGGTTTTTTTTTGCAGTGAAACTTATGCGATTATTATTATTATTTTTGCATTTTGGCATTTTCGTTGACACTATTAAGCTGTCGTTCCCAGTATCTATAGGCAAAAACTGACTCACACACCTCACCTCAGTGATAGATGCTATCTGAAATCCTGTCTAAACTGTTGATGTGGCTCTAGTAATGCAGTAAAGCTTATCTTCGACTGGTTTGTCCATCTCTAGATGGAGCATCCGTGTTTGTGCTTTTCTTTGTGAAGTGATTTGATAACCAGTTGGAGTGCAGATGCGTATTATATGCTTTTGTGGTCTGCTTGTTGTTTGTAATGATAGGAAGACGTCATTTTCCACTGAGAAATATTTAATGGCAATGTTCACATGCTGCCGACAGCTAATTTTAGCAGTCAGACATTCATTATTGTTTCAGTAAATCCGATTAGTTTGACTGGTAATGGCATGACGAATCAAATCCAAATTGTTTTACAAGCACAGATTCATGTAGTCTATGGTAATACAAAAAAAAAAACATTTAAAAATATATATTTTATTTTAAACATTTTTGGAAGATCTAAATAATTTTAATTTAAAAAATGCTTTTTTTATATATATATTTTTAATTAGCTAAATAAAATAAAATATAAAATTAAAGCATTTTAGTGAAAAACAATTATGCGATTTAATAAGTTGCTTAATAAAAATGTGCATTTTCATGCCAGATCATCGTAGGCCATGTCAAATGTCATGTTTGATTGAAAAGGGTGTTTAGAAAAATCTGAAAATGATGCTCAGCGTTTGTTCTGGTGAACAAAATACCCTCTTTAGCCCCACAAAGTGCCACACACTCATTTCAGCACGTTTGTCTTTTGAAAAAGAGGCATGCGTGTGTGTATCGGTGCTTCCGCTCCCCAGGAGCCGCACTGCAGCAAACAACAACAAAAAGTTCGCTAAATGTGTTGCTTTCATATTGCATCGTCCTCATTTCGTTTCGATTCACAAATGAATCTGTTTAAACGAATCAGTTTCACCGAATCACCGAATTGAGCGGCATTCACAAAATGAATGTATGCGGTGTGATTGAAGTGTCGTCAATAATAACCTTTTTTCCTATTTTCTTCTGTGCATTACTAATTCTGAGTTCGTAATGTGTCATAACTCAGAACATAAATGACACCGTGAGTAAAAACCCAAACTACCCCCTCAGTGCTTTGATCGTTCAAAATAACACACCTGTGTTTGATGTCTGAACTAAACGCCAGCTTTGATGATCGTCTTAACTGGGACAAAGACTTTAAGTCTGGACAGTTAATAGTGTTTGCTTGTTAACGTGAAGCTCTTGCAGGTTAAACGCATGCATTTGGTGCACGCCGGATGCCTCGCTTGACTTTGTGATGCAAAGATGACCAACTCTTGATAGGGTAAAGTTACAACATCTTCTCCAAAAGTTAAAACAGTTCACATTTGTGAGAGGTATTTCATCATGGCCTCTTCGGGGAGGCAGGGCTGGAGTCTCAGACGTGTCACGCTGCTCAGACTCACGGCTGCTGCTAAATTGGCTAAATCCAGTCGTGGGTTCGCGGGTCCTGAGGGAGATCATTTAGGGGCCTCACCTGCAGGGGCACCTGTAGGTTTTAGTCTATTAGCGCTTCGCTGAGACTCACGGCCCTGTTTACAGACCTGCCTGTGCTCTCCAGCCTTCGGCCAATAGGAAACTGCGGATTGGTATGTGCTTCGTCTCGTTGCTGTAGATGATAAAGGCTCTGCATGTGAACAGCTGAAGGCCTGATTTGCATATAACACACAGCAAACGGTTTAATGGTGGTTTTGGTTACTGTGAACCTGATCTCAGTTTCAGTTTAGGACTTTTCAGACAGACTGTATTACGTTTTGAGTTGAAATATTAGAATTTTTTGTTGTTAGTTTTGTTAAATGGTAGCTGAAGTCACACAACAAGCATTTTGTCATGTATTAATAGTTTAAAAAAAACTAGATTTTTCAGATTTATTTGGTTTTATTTGGTATTATATATATATATTTTTTCATTAAATATTTAAATATTTTTTATGTAAGTATACATACATAAACTTATATATATATATATATATATATATGTTTAGAATTATTAAATTTCTTATTATTAATATTTTTTATTATATTATCATCAAGGTTATTTTGTATTTCTAAAATATATATATTTTATGTCTATCCATCATCTATCTTAGTATTTATTTTATTTTATTAGTTATATTGTAATTATAATTATATTTTTAATTATATATTATTTTATTATTATTATTATTATATCATCCAATCTTATTTTTTATTTATTATATAAAATATATTTTAAATATTCTATATCTCTTTTTAGTGTTTTTAGTATCTGTTATATCTCATTTTATATCTATTATACTTTTTTTTTAATATGCATGTATCTACGTGTATATTTATGATTTCAGAAAAAAAGGTTTATGTCCAATTTAGTTGTCAAATACTCTAATACAAATTGATGACAGACCACAAACTTAAACCAGGACCTTGTTCACCAAAGTTAAAGAAAACATAATAAAGTGTGGCGTGTAGGTTTGGCCTCGTGTCTTGGCCTGAGTTCTGCTGTATATTGAGCTGCTTTTTAACCATAGACTTGATTCACCCAGCGACAGATCAGAACGAATGTAAATGACACTTAAAGAGCCTCGTTAGGATTACACACAGCCGTTGTGTAACGTCTGCTGTAATTCATCTGTTTGGTAAATATATGAAGCAAGACACTACAGACACCTGCATCACGCGCTTCAGCAGCTACAAACAGTAATTTACAGTTTTTTAATCTGCATTCAGCCCTCTTCAAACACACACACATTCGCCTGTCACCTTACGACACCCTTTAAAACATAAGGGTAATCTAATCACCGTCTAAAAATGGACAATTCAGTTGCATTTGCTTTTGATGAATTTAGATAAAGTAAGGTGATGTTCCCATCAAAGCTGTGACACAGATCTGTTTTTGATAATTAAAATCTCAGTTTGACATTTTCATATCTGATCTGGGCCACTTCTGTGTGGAAATAAATCTGATGCGTATCTTATTTTTCGCGACGTGACGTCAATGTGGATTTTTTTTTTACTTTTTTTAACCCAAAAGTGACCGTAATCGATTTACAATTTTTATAAATCATAGTTATAAATAACCATATATATGGTATATCTATATTTATATATATATATACAAAACAAATACATTTTTAACCATTTTAAAAAATAATTAATAATTAGTTAATCTAATTTTGTAAAAAATATTTCCATTGTGCATTCCAATTAATCTCAATTAATTTAGGTTATTTTGATTAGGTTAAAAAACAATCAATACAATACAGCTAACTAACACTATAAAACACAATGAAAATATAATAAAAACTTTTGAAAGAAAAAAATATATATGATTTTTTTTATCTTAAATATATATATGTATATTTATATATACGTACATACACGTGTGTGTTTGTGTGTAAAATATATATATATATATATATATATATATATATATATATACCAAACAGATGAATATGTATATATGTACTGTATATATTCTGATACTTATATTAAACAATCACAGTAGCAATTAAGATGTGTTGCTTGAAATAGACTTCCAGTTTCATAAAACATAAAAATGTGATGATATATTTAACAAAACTGTTTGTGAAGATGACTATGTGGGTCAGCCGCCTTTTCAGTTCAGTGGGCCGCATTAAAAAGGTCACAAGAACAACCTCTCAAAAAATGAATTGGCACTTTCTTGCAGCGTCTAATTGTTTTTCAGAAACTCTTCCGATAACACTTCGTAGCTGTCGATTATTTGCTGTGTCATTACTTGTTTGTGTTAGTTTGCGTCGGGCCAAAACTCCACACGCTCATTTTCTGGAGACGACATCTAAAGAACGGCCCGAATAATTACGTGAGTCATCAAATTACTGCCCACAGACGTGCTGCTCTATACCTGAGATGCACGCAAACAAACATAAACAGACAACGTCCCGCATATTCCCGCTCCAAACGCTTTTTTCCCTGCATGCACAACTCTTGGGCTGTAACGCACTCACCCGTCCAGATCCTCAGGTGTTACTGTACGTGTGATTTATTCCAGGTCTAAGTGTCGTTTCAGATCCCAGCCTGTCTCATCTCTGTCTCTGAGGGACGCAAAGACGTCTGTCCATCTCGTCTGCCCGAGCGTCTCCTCTCCATTCACAAAAAACACAGCCGAGCATCCAACTACAAGCCCCAAACAACGGCACACGCGGACAGACGGAGAGGTTTGTGTGGACACTGACAGGAAGGAGGAGAGAGAGAGAGACAGAGAGAGAAAGAGAGAGAGAGGAGGTGGTTCTACTCTAGAGCAGCGATGTAGTTTTTATAGCTGGGTGGGAAGCTCAGGATAATAATACCCATCCTCCTCCACAACACAGTTTAAGCTCAGTATGTAATAAAGCCCATGGTGCACAAACCCTCTGATTTGGGGTCAGACAAAATGAATTTTTAGTTTTATTCGTGAAGGATTTGCAACTCGAGCTTGGGCACAAATGAAGGAAGAGAGAGAAAAGTACCGGTTCTATATATGCGTGTGCTGTGACTTCAGAAGATGAATTAGACGAAGGGACAAGGTGGAAGACCTGAAGTTCAGAGTTTAGTGTAGAAACCAGTCACTTTCACAATTAACTGCACAGTAACTGCGAGAAACCCTTTGAAGTGAACGTGAAATATTGAGGTCGAAAGACTGAAGTGGTGTTTTCTTGTAAAATGTGATGTAATAACATCTTCAAAAAATAGATATATTTGAATATAGAGGAAATTAAAATAATGCACATATAAATTAAAATTGTAACTTAATACTGCATGGCGAGAGGTATATGGTACACATAAAAAATAAAAATTAGATTTAAGTGCATTTAATTTAGTTAGTGTGGTTAAGCTGGCATCCATAACTGAGTGGAAAAAAAACATAATTACTTTATATTCATGTATACATGCGACCATATAATAGATCATATATATGTGTCCTATGGTGTGGTGTCAAAAATGTAAAACAAGATACAAGATAATAACCTCTAACATTTGAAGATAAACCTCTAATACATTTTTCTCATGTTATACGTATGCGTATATACACTAAAATGAGAAAAACAGAGCAACTGATATTGAAAAACATTAAAAAAGGCAAAATAAAATCACTGAACTTTTACTAAAATGAAAATCTATACATGAAGTCTAATTCAAAATATGAACAAAAGCTTTAATAGTGCATCAGTGATACTAAAATGATACTTATGTGGCAGATTTGCTGCTTATATTTTACATGTGTGTCAGTTTAATTAAACAACGTGCCAGAATAGAGACGTTACGACTTTCTGGTTAATTAGAAGTTGGTTTGGTACGTGCAGTTTGACCCATATTGCAGCTCAGACAGCGTGTTCCTCAACATGGCTGTTCAATTTCCCTTCGTTGAAACTGAAACCAGAGGTTGACGGCTAATCAGTTAGTTAACGTGTAAACTTATACTCAGTCGTGTGACGAGTACATTCAGTCATCCGGCTGCCACTTTTTATTTACCGTCATTTAATGTAGTGAAAGATGAAAGATTAGGGTTTAATGTGGTTTTTCTGTTTATTCATGTGCATCAGGTGCATAGAAAATGTGTTTAATGCACCTGCTGTATACAATTTATAGGGTAGATAAAACACTTCCGTTTCCTATGACTGGGGGGGGATTATCCTTAATATAATATAAATATTGTAATTTGTCAAATATATTTCATATTATAAATATAAAAACATTATATTAATGAAAATAATATTAATAAAAATGTCCTTAATTGCATAAAAGCTAATAATTAAAGCACAATTAGGATTATACTCTTAAAAATAAACCAGAAAGATGCAATAAAAAAAAAAAATAGTAATTAAGTAGTAATATATATTTGCATTTATATGAACACTGAACACGGTCTCGTCCTATAACACACTCACAGCTGATTACTTCATTTAGTTCATATTTGTCTTTCATTTTAAGAATAACAATGCTTGCGTCCGGTCACAAAAAAAAAAAAAATTCAAAACGATATTTCTTTTCAAATTATGCCACAATCAAAATCAAAAGTGTTCAATCAGTTCTCTTCAGTGTTGTCTGCATGTCTGTGAGCAGCTCGTCTTTGTGTGGAAAAAAGACAGAGGAGTGTGTTTCCTTCAAATCTATTGTTTCAGAATCTATAAAACTATTAGTCTCTCTCTGCCTCGTTTGTGTTTTTTGGCACGGTGACATTTTTCCGCCGTGTCTGTCTCTTTAAATCATGACTCGACGCTTTAACAAGGACAGGATTTCCTAAATGACATCAAGAATCCACCTAGTTATGTAATTTATGACAGATTCATCAAGACCTGATTTTCAACCAGCACAGTTACTTAATTCCAGCGTTTAACTGGGGCATTCTGGGTAAAATGTGATTTCAGTAGACTTCTTTGTCCTGCTGTGAACATGACGAATGTAAAGTGTGAAATGTAAGAGATGCAGAATTAGCTAGACGCGAGTATTATTACGTTCAAAACACACACGTGCAACATTATTTGTAGGTATTCTCGGTTAGTTGTCATAGAAACCTCAGACAGGTGATACCTAAAGCAGATTCCTGTATTAGCGCACTTAAAGGGCTTTTTTTTAGACCCAACTGAAATGTATTTAATAAATGTTCTTCGGTGCTTCAGCTAAGCCTGACGTATTAAATAATAGTCCAAAAAATCTCATTCGTTTAGAGGGAATGCTTTAATGAACCTTCAGACAGAAACTTTGCATGTGTGTTTTATGTTGAGTATCGTTTGCGCTTTTATGGCTCATATAGTCTGATATAGTGAGAATATGGAGCTCAAACTCTTGCAATTTGGCCAAAAAGTTTAATAACTTTATTAAAATTATCTAAATAATGTGTCTTAGTAAAATGAGATTGAAATGATCTAAAAATATGATTGAGATACGAACGAATAAACGTTCCTCAAAAGCCTGATTATCATATTTGCCACTTTTGAACATAATTTGTCTGAAAACGGTGAATAATCAACTTTATACCAGTAAGCATTCATCTTGAAATATTACTTACAATATTAAAGTTATTATGTTTACTTGATAAAAATCAGTAAAGAAGCACCAGCTGAAGGAAAGAGCTTTTACTTGATACTTGATCTAAACAATTGATCCGATGACAGAAGACATGGAGTAGATGACAGTTTTAACAGTTCATGTAGAAACATGCATATCAAATATGACACAGTGGGATTTGTAGGGTTAAAGTTTAGCTTTGGACATTAATAAAGTAGTTGATGCATGATTTTTCAGTATTTTTGTATGTGGGATCTTTAAAAAGTTCGTAAAATTGATCATTTTATAAATATCGTGTGTAATATTTTTAACAATTTGTAAAATGAAACATGTTTTTAATTATTTCAATGATTTAAAAATATATCTTTTATGTTGCTTATACTTTTATTTTAATATAATTAGATTTATTTATATATATAAATATATATATATATTTATTTTTTACATCATTTAATTGTAGTTTTTGTCATTTTTATTTGTGTTTATAAAGTTTTTTTAGTTTCTTTGTTTGTTTTCAGTATTAGTTTGCTAAAATAAGTTGTTTTCTTCAGTAGACATTTATTTTATATAAATATTATATCTATATATATAGTTTTGGTTAACTATAATAACCCTGTTTACCATGAAGATCAAATTAAATCTTTTGCAGTGAAAATGATGTATTTATTTATTTTGCAGCAGCATCCAGACGAAGACCAGACACATTCAGAACCTCGACTGATATTCTCTTGTGTATTTGGTGACCTTGTGCTGTGCTGTATTTCAGGTAGGATCAGACCTTTCTTTCTTTCTTTTTCCCTTCTGTCTAGTCTGCCAAGTCAAGCGTCTCTAGTACAGTTCTTTTATCACAAAGCGCATCAGTGATTGAGCTCCAGACATCGATGCTTCCTTAAATCGTGTTGAGGAGAGACATGCTTTGTACTAAACAAATTATTACACGATAATTCACCTAGCCACACAAACATCCTATCAGCAAGCACTCACAGCTCCATTTACATAGTCAAGCACCAAAAACTTTTTTCCTATAATCTCTTGATTCTGCGATCAAATCCGAATCATATATTCGTCAGTTTTATGTTCGGTTTTCTCCACCTCAGGATGTGTAGTGTGGGATGCCGTGTACAGATGTATTCTGGGAGTGGGGGCTTTAGTGCTCCAGGGTGTGGGCTTGTGGGAAAAATTCGTCATCTCTGCCCACTTACAGACAAACCCACCAACTAGGGTGGGAAACATTCGTCCAAGGACGACACGCACACATAGAGAGCCCAAAATATGCAACAAGGTCATCAGAGAACCCCTCCACAATCCAACTCCTGTTTTTACTGGAAGTGTTGTGTCTTTTGGACTGTTTCATCTGTGTTATCTGAGACACACACACATAGTGGACGTTTTTGAACATTTTGATTCGGTGAGTCTTTTTTGTGTGGACTGCATATCAATAATAAAAATGTTTAGACTTTATTTAATGCAGTCCAAAAACAAACCAAATGTGTCGAAATGCCACCTTATTTTTATTTGTGTGATTTGTTAGTGTGGCTTTTCTGGTGTTGACTTGTTGTGCAGATGGTTACAGGAGCAGCAGCAGCTTAAAGAGAGAATTGTGGGATGTACACATGCATATGCATGCTTATTGAGTTAAAAAATACATGTTTAATGCTCACATTTAAGTTTAACTTCATATTTAAGAGTTTTAATCACATAATTAAAACAGAACAAGCATGCAATTTTATTTTTCTGCTTCATATCTTAAAGATTTGGCATTTTTGTGCAACAAAAGCAAGCGCACATGATTAGCATTAGTGCAGCTGATGAATATTATTCATATTTACAAGTCAAAATGACATTATGAGTATAAAACAAACACACATTATCACATTATTATTCCTCAGAGCATGATTGGAAATCTAGTTTAGTTCTGAAAGTCTGTCAAAAATTGTACCATTAAAATTTGATCCATTGTATTCAAGGTAAACATTTTATTAAGTCAGGCATTCCCTGGAAATCAAAGCCATGCTGCTGTCTGAGCTGCAGGAATTACACATGATTATCATCCAAACCAATTAACTTCCACCGTGATTCAGTCATTGACACACCTTCAACAGACAGACAGGACTCGTGGTTAGGGCATTGTGCTGGCGTTTATGTGAGAATACAGTTAAGCGCTCAAATTGAGCAAAATGTATGTGTCATTAATCGAACTAATCATGCATGTTAAACACACATCTCTCACGTGTGTTTGAGACAGATGGAGTGTGTGTGAGGGTGTGTGTTTTGTGTTTTTTGAGATGCTCCTTCTGAAAGGACATTTTTTGTGGAGGATTGTGAGGGGGAGGCTGGCCTGTGTGTGTGTGTGTGTGTGTGTGTGTGTGTGAGTGATTATGACTAGCCCCTGTCTGCCCTCGGGCCCTCTGGCTCTACCTAATTAAAACCAACCAGGCTGCAGGGCACAGGAGACAGATGTCTGTCAAAGCGCACTCACACACACATACACACACACACACACACACAAGATGCAAGCTTTCATAGTGATCAGTCACACACTGTATGCACATATGTCGCTTCATGCAAAAAATGCAAGCACATATCACAGACGTGTTCTCACACACCGTTCATAGAAGCCTATATTGATGCTGGCACTGGATATTTAGTTTTCTGTATGACTCACAGAATTATGTTATATGTAGCTATATACGTATTTGTATTAAAAAAAAAAAAAGATTTTTTAATTTAGGTGATTTTGGAACAGACTTAAGGAGGAAAGTTGATACTTAAAATGATCATAAAATGTAAAAATATCAAAATGTTGTTCGGTTAATTTAATAGTATTAATTGAATTTAATATTATTAAGTTAAATTTGTAATGTATTTATTATACTTGATTTATATATAATATCAATAATGTTATAATATGCAGTAATTGATAGGCAATATTAGGATTTTTTAACTTATAATTGATTTGATTAGCTATATATTTCATGCATGATGCATATATCTGTTCTGAAATTACATTCTGAAATTGTCATTTTTATTGTAAATATAATAAATATAATAATAAAATAATACAAATTATATATAATATAATAATTATTTTTTTAATAAATGTATTTATCTTTAATTTTTTTATATTTTCTTATTTATATTTGCATTAATACATTTCAGTTGATTAATGGTGACAGACAGAAATTAAATTGTTCTGAAATATTGTCAAAGCTGGAAGTAATTTGGGTTGTTCATCCTGTGTACTTTCCATCAGGCCAAGGACTTTCCTTCCATTTTGGAATAAATATTATGTAAAATATGCTTATTTCATTTAATACACATATTTAATATGAACTTTTGCTGTTGTCTATTAGCTGTATATCGGCCAGACTGCTCTAAGTTATATTGTTTTCGTGAACAATATCCAGACACAACACTGTAACCAGCAGCTCCCAAACTCTGAGATGATTCTTCAATCATGAGCACTTCCTGCTGTCACAGATTTCAACCCCAGTGTCAGTCCATCAGGCCGCTGTGATACCTAAACTCTTCTGCTGAGGTATCTGCTCCAGTCTGAGAGTGCGTGTGTGTGTGTGTGTGTGAGATGTTGGGGTGGGCGGATCAATGTGTCCTTATTTTAAACTGAGAGAGTGAGTGAGTGAGTGATAGCCCACACACTCATTTCTCTCTCTGTCTTTCTCTCCCTACACCCCTCCTCTGTGCCTCTCCTCTTTTCTCACACCAGTGGGTGGACCCAGTTTCAAAAGCAAAATCTTACAGCAACATTACAAAACGGCCCGCTTTCCCTCTGTCTTTGTATATATGTGTGTGTGTGTGGTTTACTGAGCTCGGTCTCTCTTCGTAAACGTGTGTTGTGGTGCATCGCCCTCAATACTGTGTGTGTGATCATGTCAAACGCCTGTGTGTTTCTGAACAGAGAGAGGAGAGAGTCTGGGAGTTGCCACTGGTTACAGTGACTCTTCTCACACAGGAAACACCTACAGGAGTTTAGATGCTCCCCAATCAGCTGCTCTCACTTTTCATAGAAGACTAGAGGAAATCACACACACACACACGCAGACCCAAAGCATTCAGATTAAATCACATCAGATCAGGCTTAAATGAATAGAAAGATGCGTCCGCTAAGAGAAACTAAACTATGTTACCGTACACACGTATAAAGTAGAGTAAAGTATAGTTATACACTTGACGGTACAGGAATTGTAATACATAGTTGTAGCATAGTCTAACTATAGAACAGTAACTTTTAGTTATAATAATGTGTAAAGACTAATAAACTCTGAGTGTAGTAGTGTATAATATGATTTTGATTTTACAGTACGTTTTGTGCACTTACCTATTCTGTAGAAAGTACAGGATAATATATGCCAACTATGTGGGTTACTGTAGGTTTATGATTAGGTTGATAATTATTACCTAGTTATTACCCAGTTATTGTAATTACTATAAAAATATGTAGTATGCACATGCGAAATACCATGACATTTATAGTATAGTAAACTCCAATTTTGGTTTTGGTGAAGTGTGTTCGGTTAAAACTCAAATTTCTATTCTACAACTAGACTATATTATGTCTATTATGTCTTAGTTATAGCACAGTTGTATAGTTTATAGTATTAACTTGAATAAACTTGGTCTAGTTATTGTTAAGTCTGATCAAGTCACTTAGGGTCGGTTTCCCGGATAGGGATTAGATTAAGCCAGGACTACACCTTTGCTAATTTAGGACATTTAAAATTTTTTGGAAACATGTCTTAATAAAATGCATTATCTGTGAGCATTTTAAGACCAAACAATGACAATAATGTATTTTAAGATATCTCAGTGCAAGCCTT
>JAUMHR010000081.1:1302779-1314577 GCA_032361145.1 Enteromius fasciolatus
AAACATGTCTTACAAAAATGCATTATCTGTGAGCATTTTAAGACCAAACAATGGCAATAATGTATTTTAAGATATCTAGATATCAGTGCAAGCCTTTTCCAGTTTAGACAGCTCTTAACATTTATTTTAATGTAGGACTAGTCAGTTTCCCTATTTGGGAAACTGCCCCTACATGTGTAATTTAGTGATAGAACAAGTTTAACAATTGAGTGTGCTATAGTGCAGTTTAGTGTAGTATAATATAGTGTAGTGTAGTGTAGTGTAGTGCAGTGTAGTGTAGTATAATATAGTGTAGTGTGGTGTAGTGTAGTTTAGTATAATATAGTGGAGTGTGGTATAGTGCAGTGTAGTGGAGTGTATTATAAAATAGTGTAGTTTGGTATAGTGGAGTGGAGTGTAGTATAATATAGTGTAGTATAGTGGAGTGTGGTATAGTGCAGTGTAGTGTAGTATAATATAGTGGAGTGTGGTGTAGTGCAGTGTAGTGTAGTATAATATAGTGTAGTGTGGTATAGTGCAGTGGAGTGTAGTATAATATAGTGTAGTATAGTGGAGTATATAGTGTAGTGTGGTATAGTGGAGTGGAGTGGAGTGTAGTATAATATAGTGTAGTATAGTGGAGTGGAGTGTAGTATAATATAGTGTAGTATAGTGGAGTGTAGTGCAGTGTAGTGTAGTATAATATAGTGTAGTATAGTGGAGTGTGGTATAGTGCAGTGGAGTGTAGTATAATATAGTGTAGTATAGTGGAGTGTGGTATAGTGTAGTGGAGTGTAGTGTAATATAGTGTAGTGTAGTATAGTGGAGTGTGGTGTAGCACAGTGTAGTAAAATATAGTGTAGTGTTGTATAGTGCAGTGGAGTGTAGTATGATATAGTGTAGTATAGTGGAGTGTGGTGTAGTGCAGTGTAGTGTAGTATATAGTGGAGTGTGGTATAGTGGAGTGGAGTGGAGTGTAATATAGTGTAGTGTAGTATAGTGGAGTGTGGTGTAGCACAGTGTAGTGTAGTGTAGTAAAATATAGTGTAGTGTGGTGTAGTGCAGTGTAGTCTAGTGGAGTATAGTATAGTATAGTATAGCATGGTATAGTATAGTATAGTGTAGTGTGGTGTAGTGCAGTGTAGTATAGTGTAGTCTAGTGGAGTATAGTATAGTCTAGCATGGTATAGTGCAGTGTAGTGTAGTATAGTGGAGTGGAGTATAATATAGAGTAGTGTGTTATAGTGGAGTGTAGTATAATGTAGTGTAGTGTGGTATAGTGCAGTGGAGTGTAGTATAGTGCAGTGTAGTATAATATAGAGTAGTGTGGTATAGTGAAGTGTAGTGCAGTGTAGTATAGTGTAGTGTAGTGTAGTGTAGTGGAGTATAGTATAGTATAGCCTAGCATGGTATAGTATAGTGCAGTGGAGTATAGTATAGTGGAGTATAGTATAGTCAGGTTTTTCATAGATTTAGTATAGTCTAGTGATAACGTTTAGTTCTAGTAAGTGTAATAAAAAAAATTATAATGATAGAAGAGTAAAGTATTATATTAGAACAATAAATCTCTAAAGTCTAGTTATAGAGCAGTAAAGTTAAGTTAAACATAGTAACTGTAGAATATCTAGTTCCGATTATGAATCTGACAAACTGATCATCAGTTTCGTTTATATGGAACGGATGAGCTGTATGGAGTCATTGTATGAGCACAAAAATGTTTTCTTCTTTTTGAAGCCTTTGACCCAAATTTGTGGTTAATTTCCTGTTTGCGATGGGCGATTAGTCATGTGATGTGTAGGAGCAGCTAAAGAAAAACACCTGTTGGATTCTTAAAGAAAGTTCACATAATCGCAGCGCTCAGAGTTTATAAATAGCAGCTCAGCTCTCTCACCGTGACCATAGTGATGGACTTAAGAAATGACATGACCATGTGACCTGCTGAATTGCTTTTAAAATTAGCATGCCATGACATCAGCGTGAGGTAATGGGGTGGGTGGCTGTGAATGTCCATTGTTAACTGTTGAATTCATCAGATGTGAGATGTTTAATCGCTGGTTTTTCGTGTCAGAATGCTGTCAGAGTGAGTGTTACTTCTCTGTGTGTGTGTGAAGGTGAGGTCAGGACAGTCATCATGCTTTGAAAAATGAGCTTTACCCAAATCACCACTCAGGCTTTTTGAAGATGAAGAGAGAGGAAGGAAAATGACATATAGACAGGCAGTATTTGATTCTCTGTTTGAGTGTGTCGGGCAGCTGTGTCATCAGAAACAAGTTGTGTGAGCGGTTGTGAATCCCCTAACTCTCTCTCTAAGTTGTGAACTGGTCAAAAGCTTCTTATTAAGTTGCTTCACTGCTTATTAACACACTCACATGCACACATTCATAGAAGAAGCTGGGTTTGCGTGCCTCCAAGTTATACTTTTGAAACAAACCACACATTTGTTTTTCTCTCACTAGCAGAATTAAATGAATTGATTAGTCCATCAGAACTGAAATACTTCTGTTCTGTCAGTGGTTAAGAGCTAGTCTAGCACCAAAAGTGATGGTGCAAAGATGTGATTAAATAATCCTCACTTTTGGGGCTTTTTGTAATAATGAAACTAGCACATGTATGGAGGACGTTATTTAAACTGTAGCGTTGGGGGTACAAACATATTTGACTGCAGAATGTCACGTATGAGCCATCATGATCAAGTACTAGAGCTACAGTTAAATGTTATTTATGAAACGCATGCAAGAGGTAGAAGTAAATTGTTAGCTCTAAACGTTGCAAACCAGATCAATTCTTCATTTTTAACCTCACATAGTCATTCTGTTTTTCTCTTTACTTGACCATTCTGATCATTGTTAGTACTTTGTTTCTTCCGGTCCGAATGACTTCTGTACAGCAATAAAATATTTATAAAAATATAAGCTGCTAAAGATGTCTCTATGCAACACCACATCGTCTCTCATATTGTAAATGATATGTATACTTTACTCAGCAAGGATACATTAAATTGATTGAAAGTGTTAGTAAAGTAATTTATATCTTAATATTGACTCTGGAGTAATGATGCTGAAAATTCAGCTTTAATCAAAAAAATAAATTAAATTTTAAAATGTATTCAAATATAAATAGGTTATTTTAAATAATAATAATATTTGCAAATATTGCTGATTTTACCAAATTTTGAATTGAATAAATGCAGCCTCAGTGAGCAAAAGAGGCTGCTTTCAAGAATATTACAAAATCTCTTTGAACAGTAGTGTATCTACAATCTCGCCACGGTGTGGCCTTTTAAATGTTCTACTGTTATGGAAATGCGTAGTTAATTTACTTTAAACAGCTGTGTGTGTGTGTAGGAGGAGTCTTTCTCTCTGTGTGTATGTGTGTGTGTGTGTTTTGAACAGGACATACGGTAACGTACCCAGCAGTGATCTAGAACCGTGCTGAGATCCAGATCATTGTTCTGGTTCCCTCGTTCCCACACCCTCCCTCAGTGAGAGCGCATGGAGCGCAGCGCACTCTCCAGTGTTTGAGAACACGCCAGTGTAAAAGTATCCCGCGTGTAACAAAAGAGCGCTTCGGATCAGGTTCAACTTTGATAAACCTTGTCCTAGTGACTCGACAGACAAAGGCGTGGTGCGTATCCCGGCATAACCTCACTCCCTCACTCCGCTCCTTCCCGCTCTCTCTCTCTCGCTCTGTTGAGTGTGTAAGAGTGACGGTGAGTTGTGGATGCAGGAGTTTTTATGTAATCACGGCCTGTTGGAGTGGGGTTAATCAGTGCTGCTTCAACACGCCGTGATGGATCTGAAAGCAGCTGCTTGGCATTGAAAGGAAATCTGGTAGCCGTCACAGCCACAATTAAAATGAATGAATAATTGAGACCGGCGGTCATCTGCCCATTCACCTGATATACTGTGTCCCTGACCACACCGAACAAAGCTCCCCCTCTCTGTCTATACTGTATTCACATGGTTTACTCGAGTGCATTGAATGTACACGCTTGAATATTTCAGTCTTTAAGCTCTCGGATTCATTCTGAAGTCTCATGAGTCTCTGCTTATGTTCACAAAGAGAGCAGATGAATGATGTTTCCTGTATTCATGTCTTAGACATGACTGCCGTCTCACCGAATGTGAAGTTCACACGCAATAAAAGTCACAGCAGATACATGCTGGTCAGGTTTTTTTTTTTTTAATCCAAATTTCTTTTTACTTTAGAATGTTCACTTTAAATTAGAATTTTTGGAATTTCTCACTTTTAGATTAATCTGAAATGAAATTAGATTTCTCATTTCTGAAACAGGAAATGCAGGAAAGTCATTTTAATATACCATAAAGCATCAGAAATAATATTTATGAATCAGATTATGCTCAAATATAAGCATAATTACCTTATCTGAAATTAATCAGAGATTAATCAAGAATTAATCAGAAAATATAATGTTTGAAGGTAATTGCAACATTATGTAGACCTATTTTAATGTAAATAATATATTATTATTATATTTAATTTAAATTAATATTCAGGTCAAACAGAAACATACATTTATGTGTATATTTATTTATTTATTTTCTATATATGTAGTAAATAGTTTTAAATTTGTATGGATTCATATATTTATTGAGTGTTTTTTTTAAGTTACATCGAACTATATGCAATATAGATATATATATATGTATATACACAGTAGTCAACATTCGGAGTGGATCAAAACCTTTCTTCAAAGTTGTCCTAAAATCAAAAACAATAACTATAACTTGTCTTTGGACAACTTTGATGAAAGGTTTTGATTCACTTTGCATGTTGACTACTGTATATATATATATTTACATATCTATCTATCTGTACACACACATGCATCATTAAAATTTTGTAAAAGTGTTTGAAATCATTATGAAATTGACTTGAAAGTTAATAATAGTCTTTGTTGAGTGCGTTATAGTCCGTTTCTATTTTTCACTATAAATATCCAATAATATATCACTTTATGAAACAATGCCAATATATATTTTTTTCTTATTTTGTAGTTATTAATTAGTAGTAAATTAATTTTTTTACTTCGAAAGAGTCTGGGCAGAGTCAATATAGAAGTAAATCAAAATCAAGTGTGAGTATATTTTCGAGATATCGTTTAAACTGTTCCTTTCAGTTTGATTTTTGTTGTCTAGTTGCTGTAATGGCGTAATCGCTAATGTTTGTCGTGGGATTCGCCAAAGCTTGATTCCTCTCAAACGCGAGTTCTCTTGCAGGGTAGCACTGAGTAATGCTGCGATAGCATCAGACCCCCGTCCATGACCTGTCAGCTCATTTTACTGTATTAGACTTTCTAATTAAAGCGACGGTGAGAATGAACGGGTGGGGGGGTCCCGCGCTATCTAGTGCACTTTACAAGCACTCTGAAAAATTGACAGATGCACAAGACGAGTGATCAAATGCCAACCCTTCACATTTTACCACAGACAGTGATGGAGCAGCCAGACAGGCAGCGATAGAAACTAACTTACTCAGAGAGAGAGAGAGAGAGAGAGACAGTAGTGGTTGCTGACCTTTAGGTGTTGCTGGCGGAGTTGCGTCTTGGAGAGAAGTCTCTGCGTGTCAGGAAACAGACTGCTATCCTCCGACTCAAACATGTGAAAGTGAACACAGACGAGAGAGAGAGAGCGACAAGGGGAGAGAGATAAGCAGAGGAGTTGCGTTTTGCACAGAAGGTGTGTCGTGAATCAGGGAGAGAGAGAAAGAGAGAGAGAGACACTAAACAAAAGTTCACACCCACCCAGCCCTCCCTCCAAACCAAAAGTATGTTGGCAGCCGGCCGCACGTGTCCACCTGACATGCACCTCGCTATGGGAGGAGAGAAACACACACACACACACACACTCCCGGTTTACCTGCAGATGCTGGCAGCCTGTCACGCACTGATAGCAACATGATCATCAACACGTTTACATTCAGATTAAATGCACACACATACAAAGTCTCATTTACAAAAGTTTTATTGCAGAAAAATATGGTTTGTATGGTAGCCTGTTTTTGTTATGGGAATTAATTGAAACTTTTTATATCACAATTAGGGGAAAAAAGGCCCCACATTTCTATCATATTTATTTATAAACACATTAATTGAAAGTTTTTATTTGACAATTTTAATATTTTTCGTCTTGTGATTTAAATCACATTTATTGTGAGATATATCTACTCAGAATTGCAAGAAATTAAGTTAGAATTGTGAGATAAAAAGTTGCAATTACCTTAAAGGAGACAAGGTTCCATCGATATATGAGAATATTATAAGTACTTGTGAAGCCCTTGCATATATTTATGCCTTTAGCTGACGCTTTTATCCTTGCTTTGCGTTCAAGTTAGAGTTTTACATTTTAGCAGGGAATTGAACCTATAAAGCATTGCTAGTGCCATGCTTCACTATTTAAGATACAGGAAAGCTCATTGCATATTGTTGGTCAAGTGCTGGTAGCAGATGCTGTTTTCATATCGTTTGATTTATTTGAATATAACATGTTAACGTAAAATCTGTTTGGACATGATCTGATACAGAGAAATAACTTTTGTTTGTGCAGTCCAATGTAATCATGTCATTTTCTTATTTAGTGATAATTGTGACTGGAATTAAACCTGGTTAGTTTATCTGTGCCATGTTTCTTTTCAGTTATTTCAGTGGCAAAAAAATAGGCCCAGTTTACCTGAATTCAGCCTATTTGTAAGTTGTCCGACCACATTTGACACATTTACATTCTGAATAAATGCAGAAAATACGCACCGTATTTGCCACACTTTATGTTAATGGACTCGCAGATGAATTATACATGAATTTTATTGTGCTTAAGTCAGAGAAACACATGTGGGGGAGTTTTATGTATATCATACAGTCTGTCAAATTTTGTGAATTTCATATGTAGTTAATGAGGATAGTTCAGAAATATATTGATATAAATTTAATATTTAAAAAATATAAAACATTTGTGTGTTTATATATATATATATATGAAATGCTAATTTATTTTATTAATTACATTTATAATGAATACATTCATAGTAATTATTGCTATATAAATAATAAATTATTGGTTATTAATTGATTGATTAGTTCATTAATTGATGTACTGATTAATATTTCAGTATTGTTCAATTATTAAAATATTATTACATATTAAATGTAATAATGTTAATTTCTATTTAATTGCATTATTTATATTTACTGGATAAATGCATGCTTATATAGAGTGGTATTTATTTCTATATTTATTTAATATTTATTATTTATACCATGGTGCTGTATAATGTATTTTATTTAATTATGGAAAAGTAAAGATTAATACCATAGTACTTCTTTATAAGTGAATATTTGTAGTTAAGTAGGCTGGGTATTTATTGTGCATGTATTGATTACAGCCCCCGTGGAAGATGTGTATATGGGTGTGATGTGTAAATATGTGTTGATTCTTCTCATGGCTGTGTTCCCAGCATTCAGTCTCTGCGCTGTTAACGTATTAACGTCAGGGAGGGGTTGGAGATCCGTGGGCAGCTCCATTAATACCCACCTAAAGAAGGGAGCGGGCATGTTTCTGTGAGGCTCATGAGTAAGGCGTTTGTGAATGCAGGTGTGCGGCGCACACATAATTACACAATGCATCAAGCGCTGCGCTAAACGCATTACTATGTCATTCACGCTGTGCAAACGGCATCATTTAGAGATCAAGATTAATTCGTGTTTACCCGGCTCAAATCACTCTTGAGCACTTTGATACCTGGAGGAGGACTTTAATTCAGCGGCGTATCATTAATCATGCAATGTCATGATCTGATGAGTATGTGGTGCATTTCCTATCGCTGCAGTCACATGGTCTCGGAACAAAAAGTCTGATTATTGGACGTCACATGTCTGCTGAAGCCTGTGTCTGCAGTGGAATAAAAAAAGGAAAAAGGAAACTTTTTTTTTTTTTTCAGAAATCGTAATGTTTTGACCTTAAGACGTTACGCAAAAGAATTTTTACAATTGCACTTTTTTTTCAGAATTCACAATTTAGACTTTACGTTTCACAATTCTGCTTCTTTGTTTTATTACTATGATTATTTTTATTATTTTATGATTATTTTTAATTTGATCTACTATTGTGTATGAAATTTTCTCTATAAATAAGCTTGTCTTGCCGTACCTTGCCTTAAGGCAAAAAACGACTCTATAGGTTGTTTGTGCATGTACCTTATTAGGACCTATATTTATATTTTAAAAGTAAGCAAATAATATAGATTTACTAGCACATGCTAGTAATGTTCCCTGGGTTCAAACCCACGATGGCATGATCATGTCTCATCTCATAACACATCTCTGTACAAACTGAGCTACACCAACCCTGAATTGCATGGCCGATAAAATAGTACAAAATATGAATATGCAAATGTTCTGTTGCTGATAGGGGTGCGATTTTTTTTATTTTAACGTTGTATCAGTTGGCGGACAGGCTAAAATCGTGCAACTCAACTTTGTTTCCGCCAAAACAAAACGTATTATCTCACAATGTTGCGTTTTCTTTCTCGCAAATTTGAGTTATCTTGCCATTCTTACTTTTTTCCTCAGAATTCTCGCGATTCAGATCATTTATCTCACAATGCTGAGTTTTGTTTTTTTTCTGCCATGGGATAAAACAAAGTCTGAATTGTGAGAGGTAAAGTCTTTTTGTTTTCTTTACATCTTATACAGGACTCGTATGATGAGGATTCAGATCTTTCTTGATCTTTTGAGATAAGAAGAGTTTGATGTTTGAAAACGCACTGTAACTTTCAGTACTCAGAGCTTCTTTAAAACAAAGATACTAAAATGAGTCGCTGTGAACTTCCGCAACTCGTCAGATGAATATGTTAATGCCTGACCGCCCACATTCACATCGACATCACCTATTGGATCATCAGAAGCATAGAAAAAAGCGGATGCGTTTGTTTTGTTGTCTGATGAAACTGTGGCGTGACACACATCAGTGTGAATGATGCTATTGTATAAATATGTTCAGCTCTACACCATTAATATGATTATCTTAATGTAAACAATTGCTAAAAATGCTATTCATGTCATTAGTTGTTGGATTAGGTGTAAGTTTTTCTTCTGCATATCTTCTGAACCTCTCTTTCATTGATTATTGTGTTTCAGAAAGATGAATGGCTCAGTCTGATCACTGATTGTTTGAGACAAACCTATAAATGAGCACTCACTCTTTAGCTGAAACTGCAAAAAAATCAACCACTTCCTTTCCTGCAGTGCCTGTGTGTGTGTGTGTGTGTTCCTGAGCAGTAACAAACATCTCCCTCTTAATAACACACACAAGGGGGTTTCTTAGACTTTGGGCGCTTTTGACCCTGAATACTTATTTGAAAGTCGTTTTTATCCTATTTATGAACTAAACTCATCTTCTCTACCAAATCTTGAATGATGTATTGAGTTTGACCCCATTCTATGGTGGAAACGCGTTATTTAACTACTTTTTAATAAAATATTTGTATTCTTTTTGTATAAAATGACTGGAAATGATGATCAATAAAAATCCATCTCAAGCCTTCTATAACAGCAAATTTGGTGGAAATGTACTGAAGTAAATATGCAGATGTGATTAATGGATTAAAACAATGAAATATATATATTGTGGTTTTAATCTAAAAAACAGTGTTAAATATGGCTATAAAACGATATGTGTGTGTTTATAGATATGCATGTCATAATGTGTTATTAATTAGTTAAACTTTTACATTTTCATTTATTCACCTTTATGTAAATATATGTTAAAAAATAGAGATATGCTGATGTATATTTGGATTATTATTTATTGATTTATTGTTTTTTTTTCAAAGCATTTAGTAATTAATGATAACCAAATTAAATTCAATTAAAATATTTGATTAATTATTTATATATATATATATATATATATATTAAATGCAATAATAAAATGTATGATAATGTAATTATTATGCATTTATTATGCTCTCAGTTGATTAACTGTGATAAATCACATCCAAAATAAAAAGATTCTGTCTGTATATATAAATACATAAATACACAGATATACAGTAGCCTATATATTTGAAAAACATTTACATGTTTATACATTTATATTCTTATATTTGATATTATATATAATGCTGACATTATATTTTTAATATATAAAAATAACATAGTTGTCCTAAATGTAAACATGCATGTGTTTGTAGTGATATTTACATAATAAATAAACACAGCACACATAAATATATTATGTAAACAAAAATCTTTATTTCGGATTTAATCATTTGACATCATATATATATAATCATACATAGTTTGACATAGTAGTGCTAGTAACTGACAGAAGTGTCAAGTCAAGTCACCATTATTCATATAGCACTTTTTATCAATACATATTTTGTTAAAGCACTTAATGCCATGTTTTCAGTTGAAGGCATTTCAATGATAATCGCTGGAAATAAAGTGTGTGTGCACCAGAGTAATAGTCTGTGCTGTTAGTGGTTGTCAGTGCCGACTACACCCCTAGAGTGATCCGACTGGTTCACACCAGCGATCCCTCTCTCTCTCTCTCTCGCTCGCTTTCTGGTCCCACAACCCACTGCATGAGAGGACAAGGCAAGGAATGTAATCCAACTACACACTCATAGATTACCTCACCCTCCTCCAATCCTCTCTCTCTCTCGCTCGCCCTCTCCCGTGATATTGCTGCCAGGTCGGAATGTTTTTCTTAGCCTCTCCTACACACTTTCTCACACACGGCCCTCTCCTCTCCACGCTACCCCCGATCCTGTCCCATCTCTCTCTCTTTCTCTCGGGGTGGGTGGGTCCGGTCTAGTAGAGCTGTACTGAGTTAAACCCCCTCACTGTGATCTCTCACACTCTCTCTCGTGTCTAAACCTGCCCGCTGGAGCTGCTGCTGTTCTTACTCGTGTGTTTGGGTACGGTGCAAATATCACATTTTTGCCACACCTCCCACTGGTGGGTGAGACGCAGAGGGCAAATGTATTTGTCGCAGGCCCTGAAACCTATATATTGATCCGATTTTTTTTTAATTAAAGTGTCACATTGCTGATTTGCTGCTCATAAGTATTTCTGATTATCATCAATGTTGTGCTGCCAAATATTTTCATGGAAAATGAGAATGAGTTTGGGGTTGGAATGATTGTTTTTATACACAAATACTTTTATTAGGCAAGGATGCATTTGCTTCATCAAAAGTAACAGTAATAATGTTACAGAAATATTAAAAGATATATTCCAAATAAATGCAGTTTTTTTAACCCTATATTTATGTAAAAAAAGATATTGAATGAGTATTAATAAAGGTGTTTTCTAGTATAGACTGTGTATGTAATCTAGATTTTATGATTTTTTATTATTTTATGTATTTTTTATATTAAATTATATGTGTCTGTGTGTTACATATTGTTAATATTTTTCTTTATACATTTATTATTATTATATAAATTACATGTATTCATATTTTATTTATTAATTTAAAACATTTATTATATTGATATAATTGTAAATAAATTACAACACTTTTGGCAATATCACAAAAATCCTTGCACATAAATATAAACTTTGCACACATAAAAACGTGCATCTCACTCGCAGCATCATATACTGTATAAGATCAGTGTCTATCCTCAGACAAACGGCATCTGTTTAAAAAATATAAAACAGGACAAATATGAATTTGATTTGATTTTAATTAGTTTAATGCAAAGTATTTTCCACGTGTGTTTTACTATAGTACTATAGTGTGTATAAATGCAAAATATGGCAGGTTCAAAACATAAACATTTTAAAAGAATAA
>JAUMHR010000081.1:1335026-1350136 GCA_032361145.1 Enteromius fasciolatus
ATCACTCCAGTCTTCAGTATCACATGATCCTTCAGAAATCATAATAATATGCTGATTTGCTGCTCAATAATTTTTTTATTATTATGTGAAGACAGATGTGCTGCCTGATATTTTGTAGAAATGGATACATTTTATTTTTCAAGATTCTTTGATGAATATAAAGTTGAAATGAGCAGCATTTATCATTCTAAAAGTCTTTACTGTCACTTCTGATCAATGTAACGCATCCTTGCTGAATAACAGTGTTCTTTTCCTTTTCAGTGACACATAAGCTTAAACAGGAGTTCTACGGTTCACTGTGATCTTGGGAGGAGCAGAGAGACAGCGAATGAGAAAGGTTGAGAGGTTAGAGTCTATATTGAGGGTGGGGAGCGCTGGACGCCCGTGATGGCTGCGTTTCCATGCAGACGGGCCAGGCGGGTGGTTTCGGAGGAGGATGTGAAGCGGGGAGCTACACCCTTGTGTTCAGCTTTGTTGTGTGACACACACTCAGCCCACCCTAACATTCCAGCTGCTAAATGTGGAGCTCAGTACAATTGCAGGTTAGCAGAGTTACAAATGAGAGCAGCGGCGCAGCTGAGGACAGATAGACAGAGAGGCCTTGCAGAACTTTACCATGGTAACAATAGTCTACAGTTATTGTTAAAATCTTGTTTGTTGCAATGTTTTTTTCTTTACAACTGCTGAAAGAATAGTTCACCCATAAAAATTCAAATTGCTAAACTGTAGCATTGCAAAAGATGCTCTGCGATGAATGGGTGCCGTCAGAATGAGAGTCCAAACAGCTGATAAAAACATCACAATAATCCACACCAAACCCCTCCGGTCCAGCAGTTAGTGTCTTGAGAAGCCAAAAGTTGCATATTTGTAAGAAACAAATCCATAATTATGATGTTTTTCTTTTTACTTTAAACCATTGTTTTTTTCCATTTCCATTTTATTGTTTTCTTTTGGTCATCTGGTCTAAATTAGGAGAGAAACATGCACAAAATCAAACAAGCCAAAAAAATGATGGGTGGATTTTGATGTGAGAGGAGGACAAGGGAAGGACTTTTCCACCGGAGGAAGCATTATTATAGATTATAGACTCACATTTTAACAAGAAGTAAAGTTTGAAGTTAAATTGTCTCAACGA
The DNA here is from genome assembly GCA_032361145.1 of Enteromius fasciolatus. NCBI lineage: Eukaryota > Metazoa > Chordata > Actinopteri > Cypriniformes > Cyprinidae > Enteromius > Enteromius fasciolatus. The sequence goes on from JAUMHR010000081.1 coordinate 1,336,162, forward strand.
TGGATTTGTTTCTGTCAAACATACAACTTTTTTTGCTTCACAAGACATTAACTGATGGACTGGAGTGGTGTGGATTATTGTGATGTTTTTATCAGCTGTTCGGATTTTCGTTCTGACGGCACCCATTCACTGCAGTGGATTCATTGATGAGACACTGAAGAAACAATTTCTGGGTGAACTATTGCTTTAAAGATGGGATCTCACTTTATGTAAGGTGGCCTTAACAACTATGTGCTTACATCAAAAAATAAGTATAATGTACTTATTATGTTCATATTGTACTGCAAAACGCTTTTGCTGCTACTGAGGGACAGGTTTGGTGGTCTGGGTGGGTTTAAGAGTGGGTGTAAAGCATGGGTCAACAGTGTAATTATAAATGTAATCACAGAAATTAATTCGAGATATAGTTACATATCTCATGTAAACATGCATGGACACAAGAAGTGCATTAAATGATTCATTTAAATATCAGTACATACTAAAGCCACCTGATATAAAGTGGGACCAAAGTGGTGTTTTGTGGGAAACTAGTAACCATGGTAGATGTTTTGAGGGTGTGTGATGTGGGTGTGTACAGTTTTTAAGCGTGTTTATGATACAGGATCCATATGTTTGCTCATAACTGTGTGTGCTTGTTCACACCAGGACATATTATTTGCAGTGAATATTTTGAACTGAATTCTTGTGCAACAATGCATTCCTGTTAACATACTCACGTCAAGAAAAACTTCATTAGTCTAATGACTTTTTTGTCCCCCTGATATTGTGCTTTTATGTCATTTTTCAGCCTAAAATCCCTAGTTATCGTTCACTGTCATTGCACGGCGAAGCTTGCAGAGCAGTGGAAAAACTGACAGACGCAAGTGATATGAGGGTGAGTACCGGAAAACAGCTTTTGAGCATGTACTTAGTGCATTGTGTTCAGTATGTTGGAGCAAACAAAACCCGGACTGGATGGTTCACAAGATGAAAAGCGGATGAGTAGAGTATACTGTTGAATTGCTAAACGAGCTGCCAGTATATTTTTTCTCTCGTTTGAATTCTCTTGAGCTCTGGATCACTGAACCCACTGATATAATGAAAATACAAAGAGGAATGTCAAAGCAACAAGAGTGTGGTCCTGATGAGTTCATGTAATTTATTCTTCTAGAAGAGAGCGAGGGCGACTTCTGTGAGAAACACCTGATCAGTGTGAGTGATGACAGAACAGGTAATGCAGACATGCAGTAACACGGGTCAGGGTCAAAATTAATTACACCCATAATCTAACGCTCACACATCAGGGTTGGGCAAAATTCAGAAAACAAATGGGGTGGTAGTACCTTTTGAAAAGATACACAGTTGTACGTTATTTACCTCTCAAGGGTGTGTCTAAGTACCTAAAGTGTACATATTAATACCTTGATATTCGAAAAGGTATCAAGTGTACTACATGCATTTGCAGTAACAGTTTACATGGAAGGCCATTTCTGCCCCAGATACTTTAACATCTCAAAATGTATTTTTTTGATATTTTGTTTATATCCTGTGATTTTTACCACTACAAAATGAGAACGTATCTCTGAATTGATTTTTCCTCAGAATTGTTAAAAATTCAGTGTTTGTATCTTGCAATTCTGGATTACAAGAAAAAATGTGAGGAAAATGAATTGTGAGGTATAGCTCAGAATTTCCAATAAAAAAAGCATTGATTTTAAGATTAAAATTATTTATTTGTTTATTTTATCAGTTTGTTTTTAATAGATATTGTAAAATGTGATTTATTTCTGTGATGTGCAGCATCATTACTCGCATCACATCCTTCTAATATACTGATTTACTGTTCAGGAAACATGCTGAAAACATTCACATAAATGTATACATTCTTTCTGCATAAATATATTAAATTAACTATGTAGTTTACCATGTTATAGCTACATATAACACACACACAGACACACAGAATCATATGTGTTCACTGGCGAGTCTAGTCATACATGTTATTTGTTCAGCTGTAGAGTCTAGTATGAGCGTTGAGCAAATTAACACAACCCTACAAAACTGAGTCATTGCATCGTGGCCATTTGTTGTTTTTTTTAATACCTTTTCCCAAAAAACCCACCCACCCACCCCCACATACACACATCAGTGCCAGAGCCTGTAGACACGCTCATTAAGAGACCATGGGTAACACACACACACACCCTTTTCATGGCACACCACACTGCAGGCCTCAGCATCTGCCTGCTGACACAGACACACACACACACACACACACACGCGGCCCCTCCACCCAAACACTCAAACACAGCACCCACCCTCAACGCTTCCCTAAAAAGAGAATCTGCCCACAAAGTCAAGCTCAAATACACTCCAAACCCTCTTTGTTCAACACACACACACATGTTGGTTTTTGTGATTTATAGGTACTCTCCATAGGCGTAATGGTTTTTATACTGTATGTGGTATTGCCCTACACTGACCCTACACCTAAACCTACCCCTTACAGGAAACTGTGTGCATGTTGCACCATTTAGTATGTTTTTTAAGCCTTTTGAATTACGGGGACACTGAAAATGTCCTCATAAAACACCTTCATATTGTAATACCTATGTCATACCCATGTTATTATACAAATGCACTTGTAATACCACATAAACCCGCACACACACACACACACACACACACAGAGGCAGGCTGTGGTTCAGAGGCTGGGGGTTGTATTTAAGAGTCTGTTAAACCCTTCAGGTGTTCAGTGATGTGAAGACACCCTTCACTCCCCAACAACATCCAACACGTGTGTGATGTCACGCTTTATATTTAATGATGACAAAATACTTGGAATCTATAACAGAGTTGGAGGACACTTCAAATGTCAGGATGTCATTGCATTAAACAAAGAGACATATGAGGCTAGAGAATCATAAGAGAGAATCATGTTTTAATTAGTGCTGTCAAATGATTAATCATGATTAATCCAAAATAAAAGTTTTTCTTTACATAATATATGTGTTTATGCTGTGTTTATTTATTATGTTTATATTAAAACACACACTTACAGTATATATTTTGCATGTAAATGCATTTATATAGCCTATTTATTTTCTTATATTTGATATTATATCTAAATATATTTAATATATAAACATAACATATTTTCATTAAGTATATACATGCATGTGTCTGCATTTATATATACTTAATAAATATACACAGTACATACAAATATATTATATAAAGGAAAACTTTTATTTTGATGCGATTAATCAATCATTTGAGTGCACTAGTTTTAATTTCTATCCCTTTTTTACATTTATTTAATTATTTAACCATCTATAATGAGATCAATTATTGCTACTTCACTACAATATTTTTAAAAATAAATTTGCATATATTTTACATATTTATAAAAATGGAATTTTTATTTAGTTATCCAGTATCTTATAGATCACAACACTTTTTAAAAAAAGCCTTTTATGTATTTTCCTCTTTTTCAGTCTTTGTAATACAGTATTTCTTTCTATACAGTAATAAGATAAATGCATCTTCATTGAGAATGAAGTACTACTGTAGATCTACTAAAATGTTATTGTGGAACCATCCTAACATCACATTGAACTGAATGCAGCAATTAGTGATTTATGAACAATATTTTATCTTTAATTTCATGAATGACACTCATTCTATTTAATCCACAACATATAATTGACCCTATTTTATTTCGATTCTGGTGTAAAGCGTGAATTCAACGCACATTATAGAACACGCTATAGATGTGATTTATCAGTCCAAGATCACTGCGGATCCCTCCACCTGCTGCGCTCAGTATTTCTGGAGCGCTCCCTCAGAAATCCACTGTGATTTACCAACAGTAAATATGCAATTAGTGTAAATAGTTTGGACGATGCTCACGTCCTCCAAAGCCAGGCACGATGACGGAGGAACGCCGGATACTGCCGAAACGCATTCACAAAAGCTTGGGCTGTGCCCAGAAAACCCCCCCCAGAAAGCCAGTGTGCAGTCACACCATGCGGTTTCTGTCCCGGCCTGACGCTGGGGGTGATTATGTGCAGGATTCCAGTCTGTTCGGGGCAGGAAAGGAGGGCAGGGGTTTGGTCTAATTAAACATTAGGCTGGTAAAGCCGTTAGTCTTTATGTGGGTTCGGTTTTGGCGAGAGCCAGTGTATCCAGTGAGACTTGATCTGACTTTACGCCCCTCTGACACACAACAGGGCATGTTTTTAACAGGGTGTGGGGTGACTGCTTGTTTTTAACTGGAACGCATTCTGCTTTGACCCTTGTCATGTGTTGCATTTTTTTTTTGGTTTATTTTCCTTCCCCTGCCGCCTTCGGCCTGATATCGATCTGGTGGGATCTTATTCATATGCAAAAACCTGGTCGATTTCAAATTCATGGTTTGAAACCTACACCCACTGAAGCAGCTCACGACTCAAATCAAAGCTCCGCCGATCAACGTCTATAAGATGGGTGTGCAAAATAAACTGATAAGTGCAGCCTTTGCTCGCTCTTTAACCTCGACCGACAAGTTTTTGATTGCGCTCGTCGTTTTGTGGGTTTGGCCGCTCTTCTGATTTAATTCATCTGTCGACACCTTTTATAAACTCCAGTAGCATCATTATTAATCATCAGGGTGTGATTTTGGGGTTTGACGTTTGATTCTTATAAAACTGCTCTAATTGTTGCCATTTTCCTGTAAATCACTTTAGTAAAAAGGTTCCTGCTAAAGAACGAACAAAAGAAAAGGAATTTACATGCATTTGTTCACAATAGCCCCCAAAAAAAGAAAGAATGAATATCAGTTCAGGAGATCAAGCGTCTGTATCTGGTTAAAGTTCGGCGGGATCTTTCTCTTCACAGGCATTACAGTTACTGTTAATGTATCTGAATCTGATTTTTAGTGCGGTATGAAGTCAGTTCTGCTCATTCTGTTTATTGTAGGATTTTCTTAGCATTCAATATAGGTTGAGTTTATGAATCCAGATACCAAATACTGTAGCAAATTCACCTAGATTTATGTCAAATTAAATTCTCACCAGCAATAATCTGAGGATGGATGAAGTTCTGGGGTCCGTAAAAATTTTATTTAAAAGAAATAAATACTTTTATTCATCAAAGATGCATGTAACTGATAATAAGTGACATTTAAAATGTTACAAATTATTTCTGTTTCAAATTAATCAAACTTATTCATCACAGTTTCCTCAAAAAGATAGGGAAGCACAACCCTGATAATAATCAGAAATGTTTCTCGAGAAGCATATCAGTATTAGAATGATTTCTGAAGGATCACCTGACTCTGAAGACTGGAGTATGCTGAAAATACACAGAAAAAAAAACATTTTAAAAGATTCTGATTTGTAATAGTATTTTATAATATTACAGTTTTTACTGGATTTTTCGATCAATGAAACGCAGCCTTGGTGAGCAGAAGAGACTTCTTTCAAAAACATTTTAGAAAATCATTGCTTTAGGCTATATATATATACAGTATATATACAGTGTAATGTATTTTAAATGAATAAATACATTTTTCCTTATGTTAGGACATTGTTTTAACATTGATTTTAATTTTACCTTTAATAAAGAAAGCACTGCTCTGAGAACAGCAATGGCTTGCGATTATTAAATCAAATGCATTTGTGTTAATTGTGCTAAATAACGGAAGGTAATGTTTTACTCTTATCTTTGTTTCTGTCGTACTGAAAATTGTCAAATTATTGTAAAAGAGAATCTGTTAACGCAAAACACTCGTCTGGCAGCTAACTTAGAAGATGAAGCACCAGATTGTTTCTGCTTTCACAATACAAAAGAAGAAGAAAATGAGTAAATGTGTTTAACAAACAGACACGTGGGTCACTGAAACAGTGGGACAGTTTGTGGAAATCTGGTCATTTTAACATATAAAGTTGATGACATGATCCTCTGGCTGAGAGCAGCAGAGACGTGGAGGTTTTAAGACTGTCTGCTGAAGGATCTCACACACACACACACACACACACACACACAGAGAGAAACTGTGCCAATCTGTGCTTAACAAGGTGTCCAGACAGAAACTGTAATAGAAAACAGCAATAAAATGTGACTGTCCGACCAAGAGCGACATTCAAACAAGCTTCAGCCTCTCAGGAATGCTCATTAAAGAAGAAATTAAGCAGAGTTCATTAACATCTGTGACACATGCTGAACACCAGCTCACTCAGTCCTTCATGTGTTTAAGCACTGCTTGTGATATAAGGGTAATGTGCAGTCTGTTTTGTCAGATCGGCGTTTTGGTTTATGGAATATTAATCTAGAAAAATAAATCAGGGAAAAAAAATCTATAATAATATTTTCATCTACAGACTTGGTTTATGAAATATTAATAATATTAAAAATGAGGAAAAATAATATAAACCTACATAAATAAAGTTTGCCTTCTTATCAAGAATTTTTCTTTTTTCATGTTTTTGGAGATTAATGAAGATCTGCATGTTTAGGTTATTCTGATCAGTGTTTGTTTTATGAATTAGAAATATTACAAAGAAAGAAACAAATAAATAAATAGGCTTATTATCCAGAACCAAACTGTTTAAAGATAAATAGTTTTTGTTGTTTTATAGATTTTTTAATAATAATAAAAGATCATCATTTGCAGATTGCATTTATTTATTTATTTAATTATATTAATTATATATTTTTATTATTTATATATTTAATTGTGTATTATATTGTGTATAATGTGTATATTTATTATGTATATGGGTAGTTAACAAATAAAAATTGGACTGTGTCCTATACGGCGTGACAGCAAAAATGTAAAATAATAATAAAATAAAATAAAAAATAACATGAGAAAATGTATCTTCATTCTTAGTTACAAATAGCACGAGAGAGCTTTATCTTCAGTGTTAGAGGGTTTTGTTTGTTTATTTTTCATTGATATGTCAGTTACCCTATATAAATAAAAACAAAGTATACATTTATCAAATATTTACATCTATATACATTTACATATTCATATTCTTTTATTTTATATTATATATATTTAATATATTTAAATATATTAACATATCTTTCATAAATATATATATATGCATGTGTTTGCATTTATATATACACAGTAAGTATACACAGTACACAATCATATTATGTAAACAAACACTTTTTTTTGTAAACAATCATTTGACAATACTCATTTTTTGCATTCTGTTCTGTAGAAGCTAATAAAAGTTCTAATACAGAAGTAAGTTTAGTTATTTGTTATATAAGTTCTTTAGATCAGTGTTTTAATATAGGAAATATTCATATTAAAATGAGAAAATCTGAAAAGTAGGTCTATATATATATATATATATATATATACACACACACACACACACACACACAGGTTTCCTAAAGAACAAAAAGTTGAACTATGTTTTCTTGTAACATCAGACTCCAAAACCCCTGCCTGTATTTTTAAGAGTGTGCTCATAACCTACATGACTGAATCTGTGAATTAAACTAGATGGGAAAGTGTGTAATAAGGAGCTGTGTCTGTCTGTCTCTCTCTCACCCTCCCTCTCCTGTACCTGACACCTTCTACGTCCTCCATGAACTTCTCTCTTCGGCCCATCTGCCCCCTTACCACCTCTCCCACACTCTTCCAGCTCACCCACCTACTCAACGGGTGCTCACACACTCACCCAGAGCCCGACGCCGCCAGCGGCCGCAGCAGGGGGCTGACGCGCTACCGCGGACCACCAACAGAGGGCAACACGACGTGCACGCGGAAAAAGTTCATTTTAAAGTGAAGTGATTCGAAACTTCGTTCAGGAGACTACTTTAGTGTTTCTGCAGGATGCGTTATGCGTGCACTTGTAAAAAATCATCAGCAAAATCATGCTTACAATGTGCAGTAGCCTATAAAACAGATCACACTGTATCCCACAATGCAACACACCTTTCCCTTTATTTCGTTGTCATAACCGAAGCTTATGATTTCCAGTCTATGATTAGAGAGATGAAAAATATCTACAAATATTTATCACTGGATGAAACTCAAATTAAACGGAATGTAATGAGTTCATGTGGCAACAATACGTCATCTGAAGAACGTAAAACTAACTAAATGTAACATTGTAGCATATCACTTTTTGGAATCGTTTTGTGTTTGTTTTGAATGCTGTTTTACTTCAAATACTGTGCAGTAACGTCTAGAGTTGCATTAAAGTCTAAGCACAATTAAAAACTATTTTAGCTTATGGTTGTAGTTATTAGGGTCTCTGCTGGGAGGACTGATGCCACAGACAGCAGTAAGAAACGGACTCTCACACACACACACACACACACACACACACGGCGATGGTCTGGCCGGCTTTCTGTCCCCACCTGCTGGTCAAAGAGCCAAACACACACTGAGTGAGGATTTGAGTGTTTGTAACACCTGCTCATCTTCAATTACGTTTAAATGTTCAGCCATTTAAGCTCAAAAGCGCCTGTCAGTCATCTCTGTGTGTGTGTGTGTGTGTGTGTGTGTGTGTGTGTGTCTGGAGCTGGACTGCAACTGTACGTTCATGTTTAAAAACAAGTGTGAGTGCTGATTGCCCGAATGAAACTTATCCTTGTAATGCTAGAATATTGTGAGTGTTGCTAGGGTGTTCTGGATGGTTTTCAGGGTGATGCTGCGGAGTGCTTTTATTATATTGCTTTGTGAGCTCTAGGGAGTTGCTAGGGTGTTCTTGATAGCTTTCCTGCGCAGTTGCTTAAGAGTTCCTATTATTTTAATCGCATCGCTATGTGTTTTCTAAGGAGTTGCTCTGGGTGATGGAGTGCTTTTATCACATTGCTTTGTGGTTTCTAAAGAGTTATTGAGGTGTTCTGGGTGTTGCTATGCAGTTGCTAAGATGTTCCAATTCCTTTAATCACGTTGCTTTGTTGTTTCTAGGGAGTTGCTAGGGGGCTCTGGGTGGTTCCCAGGGTGTTGTCATGTTGCTACAGCGTTTGCTGTGTTTTTAAGATGTTGCTAGGAAGGGTGGCTTCCAGGGCATTACTATGCTAAGCCGAAGTTGATCCACTGATGTCACATGGACTGTTTTTACCATGTTTCTGGATCATTTCAGTTGTGTTGCTGTTGTCTATGGAGGGTCAGATGGCTCTGAAATGTCTTCATTTGTGTTCCAAAGGTGAACGAAGATCTTATAGGTTTGGAACGACATTAGGGTGAGTAATTAATGACAGAGTGTTCGTTTTTAGGTGAACTTACCCTTTAAGTATCCACATGCCTCTCCTCAACAAGACCATAATAATCACTGCTATATAATTGTTTTCAATTTACATATGAATTGCTTTGATGTTACTTTTGATTGGGCTAGTTTTGTTTCGCAGACCTGGCAACCCTGCTGATAGTTCATCTGGCCGGCATTCAGATCCACAGACGGGTGAGTGATGTTGTCGTGAGCAGGTGCAGAGGTGGCTGAACGCAGGGCCTGATGTTGTTTATGTTTGGGACGGGGCCGTGGAGCAGAAGGAAGGGAGGTGGCCGTCCTGCATAATTCCACGTTTCAGTTTTTAAACGCAGGCCACAGCCTCACAGAAATATCATCACGCCGGCTCTCCCTCGCTAATTACTGCCTTGCATACCCTCCGCTGGCTCTGCTCGCTCGCTCTGGACAGAGCTACAGTATTCACAGAGAAAAACAAACGCAAAGCAGTCTTTACATCAACCCACTTGTGTTGTGTCTGGAAAGTGGGAGCGTTTTGGGTGAAATATGGAATAAAAGGATGGGTCATTCCTGTAACCTTCAAAAACCCAGTTAAATCTCATTCTATAAACGAACATAGCAGACTTTATGTTTTGATTATCTAGATAATATACACAAAACAAACAGTATGGAAATAAAGAGCTAAAGTTATTCTGCAAACTAAATTATGAGATTCCTCTCAGCTTTTTTTATTCAAATCTATGTATATTTTTAATGCCCGCAACTATTTTATATATAGAAATAATTAAATGATTATAAATAAATGTGACTCTGGATCACAAAACCATTAGGGTACATTTTTCGAAATTGATATTTATGCATAATCTAAAAGCTAAATAAGATTTCTATTGATGCATGGCTTGTTAGGGCAATATTTGGTAGAGATACAACTATTTGAGGGTGCAAAAAACACATTTTGAGGAAAATTGCCTTTAAATGCAGTTCTTAAGATGGCATATTACAAATCAGAAATATTTTTTGCATATATTTACAGTAGGAAATGTGCAAAATATCTTCACAGAACATAATCTTTTCTTAATCTCCTAATGATTTTTGGCATAAAATAAAAAATCAATAATTTTGACCCATACAATCAAATCCATTACTATACTGGCTATTATTAGTTTAATAGCATTTACTAAACATGATGTAAAGTCAAATTAAACATCATAAGAATATTACTGCTCTGTTTCTGATTTTGATGAATAAATAATGCTGAAAAATAAAATCTCTGATAAAACAAGCTAATACGATTTTCATCAAACGTTCAGCTTAATGTCTTATCCAAAATATTACGACGTTAGGAATGACCCAGATCACACATGTAGTGGTCGTATTGTGTGGGAATGTGTGTGTCGCAGCTGAAATGGAACACACACAAACGTTCATGACAAATAAACAGTCAACAAATTGTGCCGCCCGAGCCCACTGCCCACACACAGCCTGGCACGACGCCCGCCTGACTCACCATCTAATGACAGACTATTACAATAAAGTGTGTTGAATCACCGAAACAAACCCAGTGCTCAGATGGCAGATATAAAACACGCACTAGATCTGAGCTTAGAAATCATATAATGGAACATCCAGTTAGTAAATGAAGTACTATAGTGACTTATACAATTCTTTATGGTACTTCCAAAAACACAATGATACTATCGTGGCATAGATGTCCAAAATAGCATTTTTTATTCAAAATATAGAGCGGTCATACCATAATTATTCTAGAATGTGTTATACTATAATACTACACAGTACTTGTTTTATAAGAGGCAGTTGTTGCTGTAAAATCATAAATTAATATAGCGTTTCCTTCATATCGTGGTTTGCTGTTTTATTTGTTGTTGTTTATTGCCGGTTTGTTAGCATTAACTACTACTAAACCCATTAAAAATATGTATTTCAATTAGTAGCCAAGGCAACATTTCTCATTTTTTGTTTGGTGTTGAAGTACTAAAACAACAAAATTTTAATAAATTAAAATTATAAATAGACATAAAAGATAGTAAACCTTTAACTAAAAATCTAACTAAAATTAAACTGAAATGATTATAACAGAATAAGTAATGCTAAAATAATATTGGTTTGTTTGTTTATTCATTTGACAATAATTTTTGTTATTACCAATAATTTTTTTTCTATTTACTAAAACTTATTTTATTTCAGCTTGTAGCCAAGGCAACATTTCTTATATTTCTTTGGTATAGTAATTCAATAAAAGAAAAAAATTACTAAAATTAAAATAAAAAAAAGCAATTAAAATGCTGAAAAACTGAAAATAAAAATAATTAGTAAAACTATAATAAATTATACTAAAATAAAATTACTTGTTTGTTTGTTTATCCATTTAATGCTAATTACATTTGAAGGAATAGTATCATGAACTAAAAATAAAACCATTAAAAGTAAATATAAATAAAATATAAATAATACGAATAATAAAAATAATAAAAGTTTTATTTTATTTAGTCTGCACCATTTTTTATTTTCTTTAATCAGCTAGAATTAAATTAAATAATTAAAAATAGACATTTATAAAAAAAAAAAAAACATGAAAATTACAAAACACAACAAAATTCCTAAAACCTAAACTAAAATTAATGTGAAAACAAAATGGAAAAATATTTAATTTGAAATATTAACCAAAATTATAGTAGTACATCAGTGATACTAAAAGAGAACTGGTTTATTGTAATGTTTATTTTCAGACACTTTGGCTGCAGTGGTGAATTATTAGGTTAAGTGTTTTTGTAATTGTTAAGCAGCAGGAAAAGAGAAGACAACGGATTGTAGTGAGTAACAACCAAACAACAAACTTAAGCTAGAAAACTGTCTGGATGCTGCTGATTTTTGGCATCATGGAGTCTCTCAGGAGGAAATGGAGATTTTGAGGTGCTCTCGCAGAACGGGGGCCGGTGTGTGTGGAGGCCTGCGCTGGTGACAGGCTGTCCAGGCCGGGCGAGAGATGGAGTGATAGAGAGGATGGAGGAAGAGTCTGCAGTCTGCAGGAAGATGGATCACACCAGGAAGATTAATTAGTCTCTGACAGCGACAGCTAAAGTGTTATTGCCATCTGGAGAGTGTGGAACTTCAGGAGACTTCTGAGTGTCAGTGTGTGTGTGTTTCTGTGTGTGTGTGTAAGACTTGAGCTTGGCAGTGCTGTTATTGATGAAAACAATTCTCGCCAAAATGGCCAAGCGACTGAAAGGTGTCGAAGAAGGACATCACATGCAATGACCTTCACAAACCAAGTGATAATTGTGTGTGTGCGTGTGAACATGTGTTTTTGGCATGTAGAGGGAGGCGACTTTCCACTTGTCTTTTTAAATCTTCTCAGAATACATGAGGGTAGCGAATGAAAATGAGGCTGTGAGGGACTGAAGTACAGCTAGATGGTCACGGGGTTGCCAAGTGCGCGGTTTTCCCGCGAAAATAGACAACTTTAAAAAAAAATTTTACATATTGCATAAATTATATTTGACTGAATTACTTCTGTTGCGATATTTTATATTCTATCGATGGTTTATTTATTTTTTTGATGTTTTGTGAAGGAGGGCCACTGATATGGAGCCTTTGGGCATTGTTTATGGTAAATATGAAATAGTGTATTTTGATCTGCATAAAACAGATATGGTATATTATATTTAAAGTTTTGATAGTTGGGTTACCGCCGCTGTGTTACTGTTTGGGTTAGTTTTGTTATGTTAACTTTGTTTAACTTACAGAAAGTCTTTCAAAAAAAAGTGTCACAAACCTCCATGATTAATTAAAGTTGTGGAAATTAATCTAGGACCTTGTCATTGTAAATACTGTTATTCTATTCCTCACAACGCGATTTACTTTTGATGCCCCACAACAGGGCCATAGACAGAAAAAAGTGAATTTTAACAATGATTATATGTATTACATATTATACATTGCCAAACCCTAAAGCAAAAAGTTAACATGGACAACAAATGTTTAAGATGTATTTTATTTTATTATATATATTTTTTAGCTACTTTCGTCATTAGGTTATGTCTTCGTTATAAGTTAAAGAAATCTTTGTTCCAGTTAAATATGCCAAATGCCAAGTATTACATATGTTTTTTACTGAACTCGCACAAGAGGGCGACAGCGAACTGACGAAAGTACACCGAGTGCGAAGGAGGATATTTATGACCACTAGGGGGCAGCAGAAAACAAGGAACGATATTTATAAACGTTGGCTGTGTTGATGCACTTTTATACAGTATGTCATCTAATATCTGCTATTATAGGACTGAATATGCTTTGTGTATGAAAATTACCCAAGGTTTCTCCTTAGTAACCCTGGAAGTCTAGTATTTTTTTTGGACAATTAACTTTGATAACACTGTGGTGTTATTGATAATACATTAGTGTATCATATACCATGGTAAATGCATTTTAGTGTTATCAAAATATCATGTTTTTTTTGGTGCTTTTTTTTTTGTAGGGGAATGGAAACTGGGATACACTAAAAATGTATGTACCATTTTCTTTTAATTAGATTGTCAGTTTTAATACTTAATTTTTACTTAACAACATTTTCTTTTCATGTTAGGCATCATTTATAGGTGATTTATAGATGAATACATTTATATTATTTTATTATCTTAAATACTTATTTATTACTATTTTAGTATTTAAGTATTGGCATATCAATAAAATTAAAAATAAAAAAGGATAATAAGAAACAAACTGTTTTTATGCTAGCTATCATTTATTGGCTATATGAATAAATGTATTTTATT
>JAUMHR010000081.1:1362898-1372979 GCA_032361145.1 Enteromius fasciolatus
GTCTTATATAGACAGGTGTGTGTCTTTCCTGATCAAGTCCAATCAGTATAATCAAACACAGCTGGACTCAAATGAAGGACTAGAACCATCTCAAGGATGATCAGAAGAAATGGACAGCACCTGAGTTAAATATATGAGTCACAGATATATTTTCACATTACTAATAACTTTCTGTGCCCCACCCACAGCTCCCCTCTCTCCTCCCCTTCTGGGCTGGTTGCCATGGAGAGCTCATCGGTAGCGTCAGCGTCGTCGGAGGCAGGAAGTACTCGCTCGCAGGAGATCGAGGAGCTGGAGCGCTTCATCGACAGCTACGTGCTGGAGTACCAGGTGCAGGGAATCCTGAGCGACAAAAACGAAACCGACCAGGATGTAGACAAGACACCGTCCCACACCTCACAGGTAGAACACACCCCAACCTATACTGCATCCATGTGTTTGAACAAATCGAGTGAGTCAATGATTCAGTAACCCATTCATAAAGACAGTGCTTTAAACAAATCTGTTGAGTGAAGGAATAAATGACTCACTGCAATGCAAACAGTCATGTGCTGCCACCTACTGGTTTGGCACAAGACACTACAAAAACAACAACAACTAGATGGACAGGTAAAAAAGAATCTCTAGGCCAGTGGCACAGCAAATTTGATGATCATGCAAAAAATAAAAGGGTCAAACCTGTAAACTGTCGTCCTTGAAATTTGACAGATGAAGGGTTCCCAGGTTGCTTCGAAACCGGCAGTGCTGTCAGAAAGATTGTGTCTACAGTACGTCTCTTTAAAAGCAAAGTGTTAGAGAATTCAGACAGAAAAGCTTTTTTCCATAAACATTTCATATTGGATCGCTTTCTGAAGCTTCGTACTGATTTCCTTTGAATGGTAGCAGCTCTATTCTAACTGAATGTGAAATTTAGTAAGGTTAGTAAAAAGAAAAAAAATCACATTTAAGTAATTACATCTGTTTTGTTAAATAGAATATAGCATCTCCTTTTCAGTCAGTTGTTATTTCTACCTCTTTTCTAGTCGCAAGTGCATTTTATTTTGTTGAGAGAACATATGTTACTTTGTTCAGATTAGGGGAATTATAATGTTTAAGTTTTTTAAATGTTAATTATGTTATGTGTTAATTCTTTGTGTTTTTCAGTGGACAGAAGACTGTAGTGATAAGATTGACGGGAGCTGGTCGTCTTCACGGGGCAGAGGCTCGTCCAAACCGGTGAGTTTTGCGTGTGTGTCTCTGGAATACCCTACTCACACCAGACACGAGCTCTTATTATAACTGATGAAGCTGTGAAAGCATCTGTTGCAGTTGCCTCTGGAGCAGAGACCGTGTTGGTGTCGAAGATGTCTAGAAATGTTTGAAACTGACTCGAGGTGTTCAGAAACAGATGTTTGTAATCAGAAACATTCACAGCCAAGTGTATTAATGCACGGACACCGAAAACAACAGAAGCATCAAACATCACACGTCTGTCCCGAATAGTTCCCACATCCCAAATCATAGCTTAAAGGCACATGCCATTTTTTCTTTTGAAAATAAGTTTTCAATTCTCCTAGAGTTAAACACTTCAATGATGATCAAACTCATCCTCATCTATAGTTTCATCATGTACCGACGTAAAATAAAAAGTTGCGAGAAGTGTTTTGTTGAGCAAGAGATGATCTGCTGCGGTTCTTTCCTTCTTTATCTAATAAATAGAAGCTTGTTTCTGCCACAAGCTAATATATATAAATTAATATCTTAGTTCATGTCTTGCCGTCCTGATTTCATATCTCATGTGTGTGATTATCCAGACTGATGCATCACTGTGTTCTAAATGTTCCCTCATTAGTGACACCGGAGCAGACTAAAGCTGTCAGCCTTATGCTTAATTCGTGTGTATATTAAATATTAAAGCTGGCACACGTGAGGAGGTTAGATGCACCGTGTGCTGCATGAATGTTGTTTTCCAGAGTGTGAGAG
Organism: Enteromius fasciolatus; assembly: GCA_032361145.1. NCBI lineage: Eukaryota > Metazoa > Chordata > Actinopteri > Cypriniformes > Cyprinidae > Enteromius > Enteromius fasciolatus. Next base: position 1,364,861 of record JAUMHR010000081.1, read on the forward strand.
AGCATTGTGAATGACACAGAGACAGTATTGTGGTTTGAGGTCACTATGCTGATGTCACTGCTTTGCTGCTGCACATGCTAATTAGCGTCCGATGAACCATTGCCTGTTACGACTAAACTAAAAAACTTATTTGGCATACTCAACATGCACAACATGTTGCATATATTTTCAATCATTACATTTACATTTTTAGCTCTGCCAGCATTTGTGAGCCAGGAGCACAAAACCAGTCTTAAGTCGCTGGGGTATGTTTGTAGCAATAGCCAGAAACACATTTTAAAGGTCAAAATTATAGATTTCTCTTTTATTGCGAACACTCCTGGACATTCCATGAAGATATTTAGTAAGTTCCCTAACGTAAATGTATTAAAACAACAACTTTAAAGGTGATTTTCTCAATATTTCTCAGATTCCAGATTTTCAAATAGTATCTCAGTCAAATATTGTCCTGTCCTAACAAACCATGCATCAATGATGTATAAATGTACCCTTATGACTGATTTTGTGGTCCTGGGTGACGTGTGTGTGTAGGACATTTAATCTACTACAGACTTTGACACTTTATTTTTGCAATTTCTTCTGATATATATATTTTTCATTGTTAGTTTGTTCAGTGTAGTTCATTTGTTTTCATATTTTTTTTGTTGTGTTATCTAGATTCCATTTAGTTTTCATTTAGTTTTAGTCCAAAGTTGTAAGAAACTAAAAATGATGAAAAATGTTTTTCTAATATTGTTTTTCTTTTTAACACTGACATAAACACACACAGAAGAGTGCAGATCATCAGCTTGAAAACGTTTTAAATGTATGCTGTGGATGTTGAATGATTGAGTAAATGATGAATCTGAATGAATCTGGTCTCTCAGGATGATTGGGAGCAAAGCAGTAATGGCAGCACCGGTTCTAGACCCAGTTCTGGTTCTCGACCCGGTTCTGGTTCTAGATCGGGCAGCAGAGGACGAAACAACCAGTTCAGAGCCCCAGCGAAGGTGACATTATATTTCTATATTGATGTCATCAGTAACTTTCAATGTTTTTAAACTTTCATGATGTGTGTGTTTTAGAACGGAAACAGAGACTGTTCTTTCGACGTTCTGGGGACGGACATTTGGGCTGCAAACCTGGACTGTCATGGGTGAGACACACACATACTAATACATGTTAAAAATGACATTTAATAGTAGGGCTGCATGCTTAATTTAAATTAAACCAACCTCCTGGCTTAGTGATGATGTAATGAAACAAAGACTATAGAAACACAGTTCAGTGAATTAAGCAAAACTGTGTTCGATTGGTCACTGTTGATATGTGTCCGTATTTTCAGTGGTCAGTGAATATTTTCATCTGCTCTGGTTTTTCTCCTTGTGCTGCTCACTCACGGTCTAATTTAAACCTCATCACAGGCTAAATTTAATTAATGAGGCCTTCACCTTCCAGTCCTCTCTCTCTCTTTCTCTCTCACACACACACACACACACACACTAGAGGCTAGTTCTTATATTAGATTTGAGCTGTGAGTAAATGTCAGTGTTAGCATCCAATCAAAACTGACCATGAGATTTTGTTTTTGAAAGAAGTCACCAAGGTTGCATTTGTTTGAAAAACAAAAACAAACAGTAACAGCTTATTTCTATGTGAATATATAAAACATGTAATCAAAGCTAAATTTCCAGCATCAGTCTTAAAAACTATTTGGAAGAATTGATCGTGTACATGATAGATCTCATAAGCTGTGTTGTGGTTTATTTTCTCGATTGTTCAGTTTAGTTTGCAGCTTGCAGACGCTTTAATTCAGAGTTACGCCACTATAATCCATTCAGAGCTCCATATCGCCTTTCTGAAGGAGCTCTTAGGTTGTCTTGATTTATGCAGCTGATTTTAGGAAAGAAAAGAAAAAGTGCCTGAGCTGATTAGCGTCTTTACAGAGTCTTGTGCGTGTCTAGAGTTTCAGCAGAGTTTTACAGGCCGAATCAGGAAGAAACCAAGGCTTAGAATGATGCATTTATAAAAATACATATATATTGCGGTGTAAAATGTGACTTAAGGGCCTTAGTATAAGTGCAAATATATTTCTATTGTTTGTGTATAATGTTCACAGAGGCGCTACGTGGGACATGCAGCCGGAGAAACTGGATTTCTCTCAGTTTCACAGAAGGCCGTACAGAGGGACGCCAAAACACCTCCCGCACATCGACCGAGAGGGGTGAGACGCTGACCTCAGATCACACACACACACAAGTGTATGTAAATCTGCATGTCAGGGAGTTTGTTCAGGATTGTTGTGAGCTGGAACGGGGTGTGGCTGTGTGTTAATGTGTTCTTACTGCCCTCTACTGGATCAACCACAAATCCTGCTGTATCAATATTTCTAAGGAGAATTCGAAGAATGGCATTATTGTCCCTGTCATGCATGATAGTCTAGGCATTTAAATATCGTCTTACTGAGGCATTATTGGCAGATATAGAGTGATGACTGACAATTCATATCATTTCAAGTTTTCACTTTGCAGTTATTAAGGATGTCTTTGATTTTCATCTAAATATCATCATCTGCAATATTTTTGCCCTAAAACGAAGCTGGTTTTCCTCCATATTTTCACTATATTATACTGTATAAGCCATAAAAGCTTGATGGATCAGATATGACACCTGACAATAAAAACATACAAATTATATATTTTGCCCAAAGGTTCTAAAAATAGGTTTTATGACTATTATTTCAGACTTTATAGAGTTGTTATTATTATTTAATTAGTATGGAAACCTAAAAGCCACTCATTACACAAAACCGCTTATTTGTTATGTGCTGAACTTTGTCTTGTATTGTCTATCTGTTCACAGGATGATGAAGGGCAAATTCGATGATGATGATGGTATTGACCTGGACAACATGGAGAAATTCCTGCCAAGCCTTCCGGTAAGAAACTATCTCAAGCTTTTACTCGTCCTTCAGCAATCAGGAAAAAAGATGTGAAGCAGAGATGTGTTGTGCTGTGTGTGGAAGAGCGCCCTCTGCTGGAGAGGTGTGTTTCATTTATTGATCCAACACTGACATCTAGTGGTGAAGTGATTTGACTGCGTGTGTGTGTGTGAGAGATATTACTGGATTTGGCTCGTGCAGGATGCTCATGAATGCGCTGTTTACATTGGCTTTAATGTAAGTGTATCTGTCTAGTTTAGGCTAAACTGAGTTTGTCTTCAGTCTTCAGATGAGGTGTTTTAATGCAGGTCGTCCCAAACAGAATGTGAGATTATGAAGTTGCTACAGCAGTTATAAATGTGACCCTAGACCACAAAAGCAGTCATAAGCAGGATATTAAGTTTGTTTGTGTGTTTACAAACTATCGTATCAACTATAGCTTCGCATATATCTTCATTTGCCTAAAGAAGGATTCTAGAGAGAATGAAGATAAAAGGATATTTCAAAGCAAGAGAAATTCTGTTGTGCTGGCGCTGTTGAACAGTTAACTAAAAACCATTAAATATCAAATAAAAACATATTTCAGCTAGTTTCCAAGGGAATATTTCTCATTTTCATTTATTTATTCATTTGATGTACCATAATAGTAACTAAAACGGAAAGAAATGAGAACTGTCTCATCTCTCTTCTGTTCAGTCTGTGCGGTGGCGCCATCTAGTGGTTATCTAACGTCATCACCAATAGCAATAGCATGGATTTCTTTTTCTTTCTATCTTTTTTTGCTCTTTCTGCTGTGTCTGGTCGCCAGTAAGTTTGTCGACCCACCCAGCAGCAGGATGATGTTAGCGTGGCAGCGGCAGGTCAGAAGGTCATCTGCGGGCAGCGTCTGGGCAGACAGGGTGGAGTGTGTGTGATGCCAGCCATTGTTCTGACTCAAGTGATCTGTTGTCTTTCCCCTTGTTCTCATTGATTTTATATGCGCCTGTTTATTTAAACACTTTAAAGGTGAACGTGCAGATTGTTGGATGTTAAAATGAACTTTTTTTTCCCCCAGTTTTTGGGTTCAGAACATGGAAGAAAATTATAGTTATGTAAACCTCTGGTACATAGAAAACCATGGAACATATTATTTTTGTGTTTCTGTTTTCTCCAAAAGGAGAGAGATAGATAAAGTATAGTGTTAGAAAATTCACTTTTCTCACCAAGGCTGCTTTCATTTGAGCACACACACATAAAATACAGTTTCTATTATATATATATATATATTTTTTTTTATATATATATATATATATATGTATAGATATTTTTTTTTTACATTCTCTTTATTGTTTTTTTTTTATTACATAGAGAAAAAAAAAGGGCTGTTGCAGATGTATGACATTACATCTGTTTCTGGTTGACTACATCTTAAATGGAAACAATTCTTTGTCACTTTCAAAATACTCCCCAAGTGTCGTAGAACTTCTAAGCTTTATCCTTTATAGAAAACCTAATTATTTCTAACTGAAGATACCGCATGACCTCTCTTGTCCAAATTAAATGAGTCGGGGGTTTTCTTTGCTTCCAGTTGATAAGAATCAATCTTCGTGCAAGAAGCATCACAAATGTAATCATAGAATATTGACTCTTTGATATTATAATGTTATTATATTTAACCCCAAAAAGTGCTAACATTGGGTCTAACAATAAAATATCTGACATTATTTGAACGACTGAGGACCAGTATGTAATGATTTTTGGACATTTACAATCTGATTGTCCACATCTATCACAGGTTGAGTCCACAGAGGGGAAATGTTTTCTCTGTGCAATATCTTAAACTGTATCCATCATATGGAGGAGGAGTGAACCAGGTCCTCTGTAATATTAATTCCCAGATCTTTCTGCCATGCCTCTATTTTTAAAAGTAATTTATTCCTGTGATCAAAGCTGTATTATCAGCATCGTTTCTCCAGTCTTCAGCGTCACACGATCCTTCAGAAATTATTCTAATATGCTGATTTGCTCAAGAAATATTCCTGATTCTTCTCAATGTTAAAAACACTTGTGCTGCCTAATACTTTGTGGAATTTGTGATACATTTCATTTTTCGGGATTCCTTAAACAAATCAAGTTCATAAGAACAGTTTTTCTTTTAAATAGAATTCTTTAATGAATTCTTTAGTCTTTAATGTCACTTTTGATTTAATTTAATGCAATAAAAACATAAATTCCTTAATGAATCCCTAGCTGTATGATGGTATTTATGGTGGCAAGTTCACACGCTGGAAAAGGTCCAGACAACAGTGTGAGGTCAGCTAATCACAGTGGAGCTCATTTGCATACTAGACTGACAGGAGAAGATTCTTCAACTCAAACTCATTATAAGCACCTGTCAGAGTTGTGAAATAATTGTTGGCATGAATAGTTTATTTTAGTTACAAATGCACATGAAGTCTACATCCATAATCTCTTTGTCTGTGTGTGTGTGTGATTTATATTTTATATTATATTTTTTTGGTAGCTGTATTGTTTGTCACCTAATATACAATATCCTGCCAGATTCACATGCTCTGTGGCACACACACACACACACAAAGTGTTTGGCTCGTGTGTTTATATTGTGTACTGTTGTTCTGTTTGTTTGTTTGTTATAGATGTGTGTGTCGTTGTCAGCGGATGTTTCTGTGTGCTGTAAACTTTTATTGTCTTTAATTCAGAGCAGAAGGAAGCGATGCACCACATTTGTGTGTGTGTGTGTGTGTGTGTGTGTTTTATCACGTTCACTCTTATTCCCAAAAAAATAGGCTTCGTTTCCAATAAGGTCAGAGTCAGTCTGTCTGTTTCCGTCTTGATGGAGAAGTATGTGTGTGTGTGTGTGTGTGTGTGTTTTACTTGACTGTACTTTGACCCTGAAGTTAAATGAGTAACACTTTACAGTCAGATCTTCTTTGTTAACATTAGTTAATGCATTTGTTTAAATGAACTAACTAGCATTTATACATTTCCTAAAACTACATTCAATTCTTTTTGAAATCTTTGTTAACATTAACTGATGTTGATGCACTTTTTAAAAGTCATCAAAAAGAGTAGCTAATATATGTAGCTAATACTGATGAATGAGGAGGTTACTGGTAAATCTGACTAAACCTTGCTTTTGAGGATAAGATGCACAAAGGTGTGTAAATGCAGTTTTTGATCTTATAAAGTTATTTGTAAATATTAATTAGCATTAAGGTTCATAAATGCTGAAGAAGTATTGTTTTTGTTTTTGTAGTCTGTTCTGTTCTGTTTTAACTTGGGATTGTGACTAGCAATTATTTATTAAAAGATATAACGCTTCACAGCTTTCATTAATTATTTTGTAATGCATGCTTTTAGTAAAGTACAATAAAATAATTAATAAAACAGTAAATAATCTCCTTTGGAATGTGTCTAATTATAATTGATATAAAAATAACCATAATCAATAGCTTGACCTAAATAGATCAAAAATGTGTCTGTCTATATTTTGGGTGAAAACGCTGATTTGGTGTTTTCTGCGTCATGTGTTTTGACTCATATGCATCTTGTGTGTGTGAGTGAGATCAGTGGTCTGTCTGTGACGGGTCAGATATTGTAGACGTGTCTAGTTCCTGCAGAACAAAAGGCCTCCAGCGGGCCAGACACTGAGCGCTCGCTCCCCTGAGCTACGTGCGGCCCGACAGGAGCGGAGAGCGAGTGAGAGAGACCCCGGCAGATCTGACACAGAACAATGAGGAGGTCAGACATCCCTCCCTTTCCTGTGATTGTCACACACACAGCTCCTACCTGCTTGCTTGCGCGTTCTCTGTTGTAACGCTGGAATGAGGAGGTCAGTGAGGGAATCTTGGATGCGGATTCGTCTGTTGGGAGTTGAAGAATTTGTGGGTGGATGCTTGTTGGCTGATTTGAGCGACTGTATGACGTGTCGTGTTACAAAACCCACCACTTTAGAGATAAAACAACTATTTTAAAGTACATCGTATTAGTGCATCACTAGTACTGCTACTCATAGTGAGAGTTTGTCCTTCAGTTATGTGTCTTGTTGTTTATTTACTAACCTAATCTAATCCAACTGCATAGCAACTCCCCGGTGACCAACCGGAATAGCCTAGCAACTGCATAGCAACCACCTGGTGACCCTTATAGCAGATGCCTGGCTACAAACCATTACATACTAGTAACCGCATAATAACTCTCTGGTGACCAACAAGTGGCAACCTCCCAGTCTGTCTTGTGAAACAAACACGGAAGTAACTGCGATTCATCGACTGAGTTAGTCCAATGTTAAAATTCCCAACTTTACAGCAGGAAAAAAGTTTACTGCCTGGTACAAAGAATAGTTTTGGTCTCCCTGGTGACCAATGAAAACAATCTAGTTATCGCATAGCAACTCCCTGGAGTCCAACTAGAACAGCTTAGCAAATGCCTAGTGACCAACCAGAATAACCTAGCAACTCCCTGGTGACAAGCCATGAGAGTGACGCATAGCAACTCACTGGTGACCAACCAGAAGAGTCTGGTAACCGTGTAGCATCTCCCTGGTGACCCATAAAAACATACTAGTAACTGTATAGTGACTCATTGGTGCCAAAAAGAACAGCCTAGTAATTACATAGCAACTGCCTAGTGACAAATCAAAAACAGCCTAGCAACACCCTAGTGACAAACCAGAACTGCCTAGTAACTGCATAGCAACTCCCTGGTGACAAGTCAAAAACAGCCTAGTAACTGCATAGCAACCACCTGGTGATCTCATAGCAACTCCCTGGTGACAAAAAAGAACAGCCTAGCAACTGCATAGCAACTGCCTGGTGATCTCATAGCAACTCCTTGGTGACAAACCAGAACAACCTAGCAACTGCATAGCAACTCCCTGCTGACCTCATAGCAACTCCCTGGTTACAACTGAAACAGCCTAGCAACTGCATAGCAACTCCCTGGTGACCTCATAGCAACTCCCTGATGACAAAACAGAACAGCCTAGTAACTGCATAGCAACCTCATGGTAAACAACTGAAACAGCCTAGCAACTGCATAGCAACTGCCTGGTGATCTCATAGCAACTCCTTGGTGACAAACCAGAACAACCTAGCAACTGCATAGCAACTCCCTGCTGACCTCATAGCAACTCCCTGGTTACAACTGAAACAGCCTAGCAACTGCATAGCAACTCCCTGGTGACCTCATAGCAACTCC
>JAUMHR010000081.1:1385515-1407389 GCA_032361145.1 Enteromius fasciolatus
TGTAACATTTTACTAATATGTTTTTAGCTTTAATGTATTTCAGTAGATCTTTTAATAGATTCGCTCTCAGTAGAATTGTCCCAATCATTTATTCCTGTTTTTGTGTCAGTTGTTTCTGTTTTGTCTTCTCCGTTTCCTTTCGTTCTTCCTGCTTTTAGTTCTCATTGAGTTCTCTCGTATCTTCTTGTTTTCATCCCTGCTTGATTCCACCCTCTACTCCACATTGTTCACGTGTCATCTCCCTGTGGTACCGTAGCCGATCCGATCCGCCTCAGGACCAGCTGACTGTGCTGCTGCCAGCCGAGGGAAAGCGGCAAGTGTCCAGGTCAGTGTCTCAAACGGGTCCAGCTCCTGAATCCTGTCCGCTTACTCTAGTTCTTCCACTTACAAGCTTGGCTCACGTAAAGCGGACTCCTGAACTGCTTATGGGATCCGACCCGCTCTTGGGACTCAAACTAACCATCTTCTGACTGGATCTGTGACCCTGAGGTCCTGTTTGCTTTATTCTGCTTGCAACACAAATCCTCTGTCTAGAACGTTCTCATCCTCTTCTGCCTCTCTTCAGTTGAGTCATCATTAATCTGCAAACTATCTCCGTACAGTAAGTTCAGTAAGGAGCAGAAATCTAAATCCACAGGCATTAAGGTGGCGGGTATCAGGGATACCAATGAAGGTATTTAACGGTGTTTGGCTGCAATGGTTGGAGAACATCTGGTGGAGCGAAAGGTGTGCTAAACAATTGGTTTCAAACAGTTATGGACTTTTTTGATTTGCAAGCTGATGCATATATATATCTAACTTTTATATATATATAAAACTTGTTGTCCAAATCTTCCGATACATTGGTCTTGCCGATATATCGGTTGATCCCTACTAGATATTACCTGAAAATACTGAAATGAAATTAGACACTTGGAAATGGAATGTATCGTCCAATGCCGATATTTTAAAAATGGGAAATATTGGCCGATTTATCAGTCGTGGCAATATATAGGTTAACCACCACTAAACACATACATAAAATCTCACATATTATTAAAATAATTGAAGGGAAAATGTATCGTCTATTGCTGGTTATTAAAAATGCAGAATATCGACTGATTTATAAAGTCTTGGGAATATATTGGTTGACCACTACAAAATATTATCTGAAAAAACAAATGGAGGTTGATGGTTCTGAAATCTTAAAAGTTAGACATTTATCTGGGAAAATGGAACAAATTGTTCAATGCCGATTATCGGTCTTTGATATATATGTCGGCCACTACTGGACATTGCCAATAGAGGTCGATGTCTATAGAATGTTCTATAGAAGATCTGTTTTACATGCTAAAGAGCTAATAGGCTGTGTAATGGAGAAGGAATTATTTTAATTTCAGAAATACAGTCTTTTCAGTATGCCATCATTTTCATTTTTATTTGTTCTCTTGAGCATTTTAGAAGGATGTTTTTGATCAGGAATATGAGATATTGATTTCTTGTGCTTCTGTTACTGTTTTGTCAAATTTTCGTTTGTGTCTATTTAAATATAGACTACTGTTTTCTGTTTATTTTTAACTTTTAGCTAAAACGAGCGATGTATAACTTTATTTTGAGAACTTAAGAAGTCTCACTTCTGTCAAAATAAAGGTTTACTTCTACTTGCGTATCTTTCAGTGCTGATAATTAAAAAAATTTATTTTGAGAATTTGTCGGCGTCAAAATAAGAGTCTTTGTGTTGTCAAAATAATGGTTTGACACTTAAAAGTTCAATGCTGAAATTTAAAACAAGGCCAAATATTGGCTGATGGATTGGTCAACAACTTCTAGACATTAATTAAAAACAGAAATGGGGGTCATTGCATCTAGAATATTCTATAGATGTACATGGTGGAGAAAATTGCCTTTTTTATTCTATTTATTTGTCTCCTTGAACATTTTAGAAAGATGTACAGTATTTAGCATTTTTGCTGAACAATAAGAGATATAGAATGCAGTGTTCTTCTGTGCCTCAGTCTTTTTTCCATTTGTGTTCATTTAAACACGATGTGTTGTGACAGAGATCTTTTAAGTTAACCGTAATGCAGAAGTGAAGTGTGAAGATTCTCGTCCATGACAGACCTGTCAGTCAGGGTTTATCTTGTGTAAAGCAAACACTTGATGTTAATGTTATGTAAAAGGTTTTCTCAGAGCTTTTTGTTGTATTGTGTGTGTGAATGAGGGAAGGGAAGGGTTGGGTGTGGACGACATTCAATCTAGGTCTTGAGCTGCTTAGAAGTGTATGTCGGTGAGAGGTACACACACACACACACACACACACACAATGTACAACATACATTAAAATTACTAAATGAGAATCAGCACTAAGATGAGTACAAATCTGAAACATAATGCTATCTGAGTGTATTAGGTTAGCATGTAAAACTATTTGTTCGTTTTCAACTTTTGTTTGATTTCTTTGAAAGTCAAAGGTTAATTTCTGCATCTAACTGAGACACTGATGAACTCATGATTCTGTTGAGCAGATGTCTGATATTAAATGAACAGTGCTTTCATTTTCTTTCCTCAAAAACACATTCAAGGACATCATCAGAATCGGCTCCAAACCGAACTTTTCCTCAAAGATTCTTTTCATCTCGACACTTATTCTCTTCTGTTGAGGTCTGCATTGGTGCAAGGATGAGATTTACTTTTGCGAGGTTTTTAAAGAAACTAAAGCACAGTTTGCCCTTGATGAAATGAGATAAAATACTGAAACTGCATGTTTATAATGCATGTTTGAGTCGTTTCCGTATTTCCGGCGCTGCTGGAATAGATACGTGAAGCATCTGTGTGAAACATGTTCCCGCAGAGCGACGTCAAGGGTTAACCTGCGTAAAGCCTGAAGAATGTGACGGTCAGCACCTCAACGTCTTATTTTCGATCTGTCATTCAGCACACTCAGTGTGTGTCTCCCCTAAAATTAACCCCTAGTAAAACCAGAACAGCACAGTCAAACATGACCTTAACCTGGACGCCTCGCTCTAAAGCTGTCAGTCAAACGTGAATGTGTGTGTGAGGGTTTGAAAGAGCACAGAATACCACAGAGGTTACGTTTGTTCACGGTCACTAGTGAAGACATTTGTCTTTGAAGTGTCCGCTGATGTTGTAGATTATGTCCGCTCCAGGAACTCTCTATGCTTGTTTATTCTTTGTAGAACCAGTAAAATATGACCTCTGTAACAGTGTTGTTTTAGTGTCATTGATTTATGAATATCACAGTATATACATGTTTATTAGTTTGTTTACATAGTTTTTATTAATTTATATTTATTATTTGGATTTTTTAGACTTTCTTTATTTCAATTATTTATTTATAGCTTTAGTCATTTGAGAACTTAGCTAAAATTAATTGCCTTGGCAATTAGCTAAAATAGAATATTAGATAAAATATAAAATATTTTATTATTAAATAATCATTAAATTAAGTTTTTTTTATTTTACTTAGTTTATTTATTATTATGATTATTATTAGCTATTATTTATTAAGAATTTCTAATTAGCTTAGTTTAAGTCATTTTACTTCAGTTTAAATGAAGTGGAAATTGCCTCAGCACCCAGCTGCATAGCATGCAGTTTCATAATGTTCATATTGTTTCATACTGACACATATGTTGCGGTTTATGTTGGTTTCTGTTTAGTCATAGAAAATCTCTTTGGTCCAAAATCCTGTATATTAAACAACATCACACATTTTAATTGTTTACAGCGAGAAATCCCAATCCAAATGGTGTCTTGTCTTGAAAAGAGTAAGAGTCAGACTTCTGCAGTCAGTGGGGCACAGCATTTGTTCTCATAATGTGCACAAACACACTCACACATGACTCTGCGCGCACTGCACGCACACGTCAGTATGCATACACATGTAATGTACACACAGTAAAGCCCGTAATCCAGTGTCAGTCTTTAGGGTGACTGGAATCTGCTGGTGAAGATGGATCGTACCATCAGTCTGCTGCAAACACGGAGATCTGGGTGTTTACATATTGACTCACATCTGCTGTAAATCACACATAAACACTGCAGTTGTTATTAGTGGATTTTAAGTCAGTCCTCACTAGTACTGTTGCTCATATTCAGGGTTAAGGCCCATTCACACCATAAACTACATCTATGAAGATTAATAGATATAACACACATATGGGGCTGGTTTCCCGGATAGGAATTAGATTAAGTCAGGACTAGACCTTTGTTAATTTAGGACATTTAAGAATTTTTAGAAACATGTCTTACAAAAATGCATTGTCTGTGAGCATTTTAAGACCAAACAATGGCAATAATGTATTTTAAGCTTTTTCCAGTTTAGACAGCTCTTAACATTTATTTTAATCTAGGACTAGTCTTAAACCCTGTTCGGGAAACTTCCCATGGTGATTATTATAAGTGTGTATTGTCGTCAGCCACTTTAAATGCTCAAGCGCATCCAGTCCTGATGGACTGTAAGTGTATTCATGTCGATCATCAATAAAAATCTTTCGTAAAATAATTGAATAATTCATCTGTTATAGTTGTGATGTGGGAATTTTTCATTCTTAACAATTAAAAGGATTTTATTAATTTTTGTTAATTAATGAATTAAGTTTTATTTATTTATATTGTATATTTATTTATAATTTTATCATTTCAATCTGTGTAGTTTGTAATTTGAATTATCGTTAATTAATTAGGGTTAATAATTGTTTTATTAATAATAATTATTAATGAATTTAATATTATTATAGAAAATACAATATAAAATAATAATAATAATAATAAAATAGTATATTTATATATTTGTGCTTCTTTTCATTTGTTGGCTTTTATGTATTTATTTGTTTGTTTTTGTTGATCCACCAGGATTTATTTATTTAATGTATTCATTAATTTGTGTATCTGTTTGCTTGTTTTGTGCATTAATTTATTTTTGTGTGTTTATTTAACTACTTAGAACATCCTCTCTACCGCTTAACAACATCCTGTCAACTATTCAGAACGCTTTAGCAACCACATAATGCATTGACTACTAATTTCAACACCTTATATTTTCAAAAAACTGGCAACCACCTAACAATTCCCTAGCAACTACACAAAACACTGGTAACCACATGGCAACGTGCTATACAAAATCCTTCAGAATGCCATGGCAACTGTCTAGCAACACCCTGGTAACCACCACACAACACACATCAACATAACGATAACTGGCTCTTTTTGTTGTTGTTCTAGAAAACAGCAGCGCCTGCCTGGAGGAGGAGGAGGAGCAGGGGCTGCTGGGAAATCCCAGAATCTTCAGCAGCACCAACCGGGATTACAGCAGCAGCAACAGCCGCCCAATCAGATGCATCAGCCCAACGCCGACCACCAATCAGGTGCCGGCACTAAGCATGGGGGGCGGGGCTATCAGTGTCAGCAGAACCAGGGCGGGCGGCAGGGCGGCCCGCATCATGGTTACAGCCAGAACCGGCGCTGGCATCAGCATCCCAAACACCAGACGAACAGTTTCAATCAGGGGCCCTCAGGGGCCGACAGGGGCCTCATACGCAATACCAAAGAGACAGAGAATGTAAAACATGAGGAGCCAGAGGCCCACGTGGAGAAAGGAGCGAAGGACGAGCCTGCGAAAGAGGACAGAAAGAAAGGAGACAAGGAGGAGAAGATGGAGAGTGGGAAGATCTGCTTACTGCAGTCGTCTAAAGAGAGACTGAGAAGGAGATTGAAAGAGAAGGTGATTGCAGCTAAATTCATTAGGAACGTATTATCAAGCATGCCAGAAACTTGCCAAATACATAATATCAACATACTAATAACATGTTAAAGCACGCTAGACACATGTTAAATATGTTATCATTGTACGGTTGTGTTATCCACCTGCTAAAATATATTCATAGAAATGTTTTAACCATATAAATGGTCACTTTTAATACGTCCTAGCTGAATAAAAGTTTGGTGATCGTACTGATGTAAGTGTTGTAAGTCATGTGACCGCTCTCGCTGTTCTCTGATTGGCAGGAGGAAGTTCCCATGGCGACGACCGGACCTCAGCGGAACCGAATGGACAGATTGTTAGAGATTCTGAACAGCATGAGGAACAACAGCAGCGGTGTGGAGAACCAGCTCACCACGTTCATGGAGGAGGCGCAGAACTCGGCCGATTCGGAGGAGACGCTGAACGAGATCGTCCACACGATTTACCGCAAGGCAGTCAGCGACCGAAGTTTTGCGGCCACGGCAGCCAAACTCTGCGACAAGATGGCTCTGTTCATGGTGGAAGGAACCAAATTCCGCTCTCTATTACTCAACATGTTACAGGTAAGAACTAAATGTCCGTAACTTACTCCACAGGTTGTCTCCTATTGGTCAGTGCTGTGTCTCTGAGGACCAATCGGCTTGCACGATTCACAAATGCTATCCCACCTGCTGCCGCAGCCACATCCATCTCAGCACTTTTGTTCCTCTTTTGCATCTGCAATTTGTCGTCTTCCTCTTTTTCTGAAGGAGTCGAAGTATCAGGATGTGACTCACCCCCTGCAATCCCGCTGAGTGACCCTGTACAATTTCCTCATTGGACAAAGGGGACTTTTCAGGCCCCAAACGCTTTCACCTCATTTTTAAATTAAGAGTTTTTGAAAACAAATGAATATTTTTGAAAGAAATAGCTGGAAATGAAATAGCTCATCGTCTGTTCAGTCTCAATTCCTGTGGAATGCAGATTAGTTTATTTCCCAGCCTGCTCTGTCCCTTATAATCAGCTCCAAAATGGCAAAAACACCAAAAAGTGACTCACACAATTTACATTTCGCATGAACAAGAACAGCTGTTTTTGAAAATGGCCATGAAAACTAAAGTATGTCTAGCTTGGCTAACAATATATATTATCCAGTGTTATTTATGTAAGATTCATATGTCATTATAGTTAGATGATTGAGCTCAGGAAAAGCGCTATAACTTCATTTAAGCTTAATATTAACAGTTATTATTATTATTATTATTATAGTTTTAATTACATTTTAAATGAGGTTTGATTTCAGTTGATTATTGTCAGTTTTAGTAATTTTGTTAAGTTCTATATATATATATATATATAAACACAAAAATACATTTGAATTTAGTTTTAATTTATTTCAATCATTTTGAATTGTGGCATTTTTCCATTTAAGCATGTTTGTTTGTCTTCATCATTTTAGTGTGTGTTACAAATGTTATGTGTTTTTGTCAGTATTTAGATTTATATAAGTGTGCGTGTTATTATATATTTCATTAAATTAGTTTTAGTTAACAGTAACAAGGTTAACCTAACAACAAATATATAATATGACCGTGTGATTGACTTTGTGAAGCAGCAGGCGTGTATATATCAGTTTTTGTACGGCGTGTCTCTGTCTCTGTTGTTTGGGTCAGTCTGTCTGTAAAGTGGTTTCGGTGGTAAAGCTCTAAGTATTTTGTCATTGTTTTTGGGAACTGACTGTTAGACTCATTTCTCACTGTGATGTGACACCAGAACTCTGACCCGCTTCTGCTGCGGCCAAAACACACATCCTGCTCCACACACTCACAAATACACACAGACCAACACACACTTCATGTCAAACAAACACGATCATGCTAACGTGTCAGTAACAGGATTGTGAAAGGAGTTACTGCAGCCAGCTACCAACCTTTGATAAAACACACAAAACAATGTATAGCATTACATTTTATATGAATTTTATTTATCAGATATCTAGCATCTAGATATCTGATAGCGTCCTTCCTGAATAAAAGTATGCTTTTTTGCAAAAAAAAATTAAAATAATTATATATATATATATATATATATATATATATGACTATAAAATAGTAATAACAATAATATAATTATAATATTATAATAATCTGATTATAATATTGCAATTATTAATACAAATATAATTATTGTTTCAGTGTAGGATCAGTCTGTAGTTGTGTGTGTGTTGAGGAGGATGAATCATCAGGTTTGTCCTCTCTTCACCCATCTGACGCTGGAGCAGACGCTTTCGTTCTGGCGGGGTTATGTAACGCAGATGCGGGCGTCTCTGACCCCACTCAAAGGACACGTCTGCTGCGGCTCATTTAGCAATCTGCCTCAGACACACTGCCTATCAGAGAACTGTGTGTGTGTGCGAAAGCCCATTCATAGTTAATATGTTTTTGTTTTATACCTTACACCGCTTTTTTACATGCCTGGTTGCCACGGATACACTCATATAAGATGCTATTTGAAGTAAAGACACAATCTTCCAGAAATGCCTGATGTCCCTCTCTTCGGTGTTTTTGTTGCAGAAGCTTAATAATCATATCACGTCATATCTGCTGAGTGCTTGTTCCTTCATCATTTTAAGAAATATCCTTAATATAGTTATGCTCCACGCTTTCTTACAAAAATATAATGCAATTCATAGCATTTTTGCTTTCGATGACCATCTGTCATGTCTTGTCCCTTAAAGAAATAGTTAGATAGATTATTAGAATAGATTATTCCTAATTAGCAGAAAAATTGCATGACAATAGAATTTGATGCTAAATCTTGATTCCACGTTTTCTAGTTATTTGAAGACTGCGTTTGTAATTTTGTTAAGTGCATTTATTGCTTATATGCAATTATAGCTAGTTATATTTTTGTTGATATATTTGAATTCAAGGTAATGGGCCTTTTTCCAAATCAATGAACATTTGTTTCTGTCATAAAAATATAATTTTTAATTAATTTAGTTGATTCTAAAACTGTAATTTTGTGGGGTTTGGTATACATTTGTATCGTTCGTGATGTGTCACAATTTTATTGATTTGTCATTTTAACCATTAACAACACGAACTTAATCCAGTGCTTACAAAATGTTAAAGAATGAGACAGATAAATAAATACATAAAAATGCAAACCATATTATGACTATTTATAACAGGAGCATTATGATATACAAATAAATAAGTAAAAAGTTGGCTTTATATATAAAGCATTTCTTTCTTTCATTTGGATCCACAAGACAAGCAACAAATAACTTACTAAATCAATTCACAAGATGACAGGCACACAGGCTAACATACATTCACAAGTCCTTATATTTATAACGTTTATGTTGTCAACAAAACATCTTCATTTCCATATTTGCATACTTCCCACAAAACAACTTTTTGCACGTTTTTTTTTGTTTACTTTTTTTGCAACTGTAGTCCTTTAATCACACGCTTGCGCACATGACCTAGACATCAATACTAAGGTAATTAATTGGCAGTGGATGGGTAGTTTTACCAATGGCTGATATTTCAGCAGTTTAGTGTTTATCCAAATACAGATCAAAACGGATATAGGAATTTCAGTAGTGATGTTATAAATGAAAAACAAGGACTCCTAGTGTAGATTTGAAACTGAATGTTCTGCATCTGTATTTGTGTGTGAGTTGATGTGTGTGTGATGCCGCTCTCTCTCTCTATGTGTCTTAAGAGGGACTTCACACGGCGTGAGGAGCTGCAGCAGACAGATGTGGAGTGCTGGCTGGGCTTCATCACGTTTCTGTGTGAGGTGTTCGGCACCATGAGGAGCAGCGCTGGAGAGCCCTTCAGAGTGCTGGTCTGCCCCATATACTCCTGCCTGAGAGAGGTACACACACCACACACACACCTCTGATACACGTGAAGTACACATGATATGTTAACTCCGAGAGAAAGAGGAATGATCAGCCAGACAGAGATGGAAATCAAGACTTCCTACACGTTAGGTTCTTCTGCTGTTTTGAAATAGTATATATTTCCTGTATATCAGCTCCCCAGACGAGTTCATGATCTCTGGATAGATGTTGTTGATGGTAAATGCTTTTGTATGTTAATGCATTTTTCTGGTAAAGTACTTTATATAGTTTGCAGTTGAATTTCAGTAAAAAGAAATCTTGGTTCAAGTTGCAATTGTGATTTGAAATGCAGTAAGTAAGTAAATAAATAAATAAATAAATAAACGTATGTGTCAATATCACTATAAAAAAATTATGAAATAATAAAAACAACAATAGAAATAATAATTAGTGTTACATAAAATATTAGAATACTTTGAACGATAAATGTAAAAAGTAAATTCATTACAATAAATACTTAATAAAAATATGAAGTGCATTTTAATTGCAAATCTTTACTGTAAATTACAAATATTCAAGAATTAATATTTTATTATTAGGATTATTATTGGGGAATAAAACAAAAGCTATTCCTTTTGTAATATTTTACTGTAAACAACAAATGAAAATGTATGTTTTCATAAAATACAAAGTATACAGTATTATATTATACAATTATATACAATATAATATATTATATATATATATATAATATAATATGGATTTAATGTGTGTGTGTTTTATTGTTTTTTTAATGTTAATAATATTATTATCATTAGTTATTTGGTCAAAACTGAAATTTCTATATAATATAATATGACTATAAAACAATAAATAATAATAATTTCATATTTTTACAAGTATTACATAATTCTTGTGTAATATTAGATTATATATATTGCATTATTAGTGTAATAATAATTAATATTATAACATTTTTGAATGATTTTTAATTGACCATAAAGTATTACTATAGGAATGTGTCTAAATTTGTTTATACTTTATAATAACGATTTTCAATAAATCCTGCAGCTCTGCTGGCAGGGTAGTTTTGAGCTGTCAAATTGATCAAACTCTTTCATTTCAAAAGATCAGGAAATACCTTGAAGACTTAAAGATGTTTTTTGTCTGCTCAAATGCCCCGATGGCTTCCCTGTCTGCGATGAATCCTGTCAGTTGTTCAGGTGATGACGGATGCGATCCGTCAAAACCCAGAGTTTGATTCTTCATCAAAGAGCGGTGATCTGGGTGAGAGTTCAGCGTGTGTTTGTGCCGTATGAATGCCGCTATTCAAGAGCGCAGCCGGATTAACACGCCATTGGTCTCTCGTACCGGCACGTCCCGACACGATGGTCTGAGAGTCCTGACAGGCACTTTGTGTCGGTGTGTGACGGTGATTACGGTGTGTTTACAGCCAGGTGTGAAGCGTGTGTTGTGTGCGCGGCGGACCGGCGGAGCAGGTTGCTTAATTACAGGTGATCCAGCTGTAGTTTGGAGCTGACAGGTGTATTTGGAGCGCTCAGGGTGTGGGAGAAAAGAAAAGACAGGATGAATGGAGGGAGGGAGAAAAGAGAGCGTCTGTTGTTCATTTGAAAGCTGCTGGAGCTGTAGGGTTGGACTCGTCTCTGATCTTCTCAAACATTTTTGTTGGAGTCTTTTGTGCAGTTTCGTCACTTTTACATACAGTTGCATACAGTTAGGACACACTTCTCTGAAAGGACTTTCTCAAAGGACATACACTAAAAAAGTTGTGTTGAAATACTTTAATGCAGAAATTGCGAGTAAATGTCACAAACAACAAGTGATGATATATATATATATATATAATGCAATTTTTGAAGAGTGTTTTCTTGTAAAATCTACTCCAATTGTCTTTTTAACAACTTACAGAGTGTTTTGAAATTCTTATGAATTTTATCTAATTCTTATCTAGGAAAATGTACAGTTACCTCTTAAACAAGGAACTTGTAAAAACTTGCTCAAAGAATTGTTTAACATTATTGGAACATTATTTGAGTCTTTAAAACAATTCTATATAATAAATAATTGTAATAAATATAAATTGTAATATGATATATATTTTAAAGTATATTCTATTAATTTATTACATTTTGATAAATATGAATATTTTAATAATTATATTTTATATTAATCAAAAATACATTTAAACATATAAAATCCATATTATATTACATATATATTTTATAATATAGTATACTTTATTTTCAATTCATTATATTATATATTATGAAAACATAAATTTTTATTTGTTATGATTGTGCCCTGAAATCATCAATCAATGATTATAAGAGAGAACTCCAGATATAAATGCAAAAGGAAAGCTGCGTTTTTGATTCAGATGTTTGCACAGTATACTTGCACTTCTTGCAGCAATGGTTTTTTTTCAGTGACATGAGTCAGCATTGCAGAAGAGTCATTTTTAAAAATAAACTATTTTTTTTGAGTCTAAGAAAGCAGCCCTAAATTTACGCATTCCGCAGACAGTGGCTTACAAAAGAGGAACAAAAGCAATTAGTCCAGCCAACAATATTCATAATAGACAATCAAACGGCAGGTTTATCACACAACTAGATCAGGAAGCAATGTTTTACTGCATTATTAAAGGATTGATTTTTAGAGATGCATATAATGATTAAATATGTCTCTTGGTGTTATTGTAGAGTTTGATTGTGTGTGAGGGAGCTGATCGCAGTCTGTCTGATGGTCGTGTGTGAGGTTAGTTTAAGGTGGTTTGTGTAACGCAAGCTCTTCTTCTGCTCTCCGGGGACGTCATTATAGACTGTATAACCCTAGACCTAAAGCAGCCGGTTCTCTGGAGACCAGCGCAACGAGACCCCATCAGTAAATTACCCCAGACCACCAGGACTAGATCCCTCCAGACACCAATATACACTGCTTCAAACGCCGCGGGCCATGGGCTCACGTCTGCCGAAGCCTGTCATTTATTCAGACAGTCTCTGGAAATGATATTTTGGATACCTTTTGGCTGGTTTTCCATGCTGGCATGGAAGGGTCCTTCAGTCTTTGCAGGTGAAACGTTTATTATGGAGAGAAAAAGTCTGAAAACAGATTTCGTAAGTTAAAGAAAACCTGAAGATGGAAGGCTGGAAATGTCATGAACATATTGAAATCTCACAGACAAAATATGTTTCAAATTTTGTAACAATTTTTAAAAAAATGTCTTTTAAAAACAAGTCTCTTCAGCTCATCAAGGCTGTATTTATTTAATCACAAATACTGGAAAACAGTAATATTGCAAAATATTATTACTATTTAAAATGGCTGATTTCTATGTAAATATATTTTAAAATATATTGCTGTGATCAAAGCTGTGTTTTCATCATCATTCTTCCAGTCTTCGGTGTCAGAAATCATTTTAATATACTGATTTACTGCTCAAGAAACATTTCTGATCATTATTTTTATTTTATTTATCATCATATTTTTGTGAAATCAGTGCTAACACAATAGCATTGTCAATTTTTTTAATATTTTATTTTAAACATCCAGTACACAGAAACGATTGGGAAGACTCTTTACTCATTGAGACTCATTAACTGCATGCTGAGGATTTTCTCAATAAATACAGTGCTTTTTGCATTCGTATAGACCAGATACAGAACAGCAGAGCTTTGCTCTCACAATCAGGCCAGATCGGCCGTCTGTTTAACATCCCACTAATTGACATTTGCTCATATTAGCAGAGATCGTTCTGGCACTTTTTTCTTGTTTCTCTGAAGAATCACTACTTGCATCTTTTATTCTACAGAGAACAAAGATCAAAAGTAAAGGCGCCTTATTTTCTTTTGAAACCAAAGAGTGGTGTAGTATGTAGACATACTGTAATAGGTTGGAAGATTAGCCAGAGGTCAATTACATGCAAAGTCTTAAAGGAACAGTAGCCGCCTGTTTGTAAGAGCTCTGAGTAACTTCATAGGTAAACATTAGGCAAACAAGTGTAGGTTGTGGGTCTTAAAGTAGCTGATCTGTGTAAATGTCTGCTGTTGTGGTCACCGTGAGTGAAGTCAAGTATATTTTGAGAGCGGTTCTGTTTGAATGAGATTCCTGGTTTTTGTGGTTTTGTGCGGGAGCTGTCAGCTGTTTTCTGAGACGGAGTCCAGAGCCGCTCGAGTCAGCTTTGATCAACCCCTGAAGGCCCCCTGCCTCACAAAGAGCTGCCTGTGTCACTGCCCGAGTGCTTTTCCCGCCCTCCGGTCTGCTAGTCGTCTCAGTAGATCTCTTCAGACGCTTACACACACACACCGATCCACACACAAGCCACCTTTAGGGGCGAGAGCCTAAAAAGGAGAAAAACACCATGAATGTATCATTAAAGTTGTCCATGTGTCATCTGAGGTCACATGATAGCTGTACAACTTTAATTCTTCACTTAGTCACATTTAGTTTGAGAAATAATAATAGGTACTTTTAACTTAATTAAAAAATGATTAATAGTTGGCGAAATATCATCGCAATATTTTTTTCCATATGATTTGATGTCAATATTTAAAACAACACATTAATCGAGAGGGAATTTTTATTGGACCTTATGAATATAATTATAGTTTGTTCATAGAATATGCCAGGGCCTTGTTAATTCAGATTTTTCAAATAATTAAAAGTTTTGTTTTTTATTAGATTTTTTGGGGGATCTCCGAATAAAAAGTGTAATGGACTGAATTCATTACTTTGACAAATAAAATAGTTTTGTGTAATCAAATTAAAAAACAGTATAATAGTTATTTTACAACAAAACACTGCATTTTTTTTTGTATCAAAAAGGTATAAAAAAAGAAATTAATAATATTGTGTTTGTATGAAATTCCTGTTTATAATAATAATTATAATATATTGTTAGTAATAGTAATGCAGATTATTACATATCAATAATAGGTAATAATATTATTCATATATAAATATTATTAATAATGTTGTTGTTGTTATTAACAGCAACAACAAATAATACAATCATCATCATAATAATAATAATAATTAGTGCTGGGCAATGATTCATCATGATTCCTTTGTGTACATAATACATGTGTGTATATTTGTTATGTATATTGAAAGACACACACAAAGTATGTATTTAGAAAAAAAAGAAATTTATATTATATATATATGAGCATAACATATTTTTGCTAAATATCTACAGGTATATCTTTGTGTGTGTGTGTATAAATATATATACACATGCATACACATAATAAATAAACACAGAGCACACACATATATCATGTACACAAAAACCAATCCTGATTAATCATTGCCCAGCATTTATAATAATAATAATACATTTTATTATAATAAAGTAATATTGTATATTTTTACTATGAAGGCCCAGTCAGAATCGTAGTTAATCGTATTCAAATCTAGTGCTATTAGTGCAGTGTCATCAGATGAGAAAGCTGTCGAAATACTAATTGCAAAAGAACTGTCGGCTGATTTCTAAACGAATCACTGATTCAGTGATTGAATTATTACGATTTGAACAGAGTTCACGAGTTTGGGTCATATCAGCAATTCTGCATTACACAAACACGTTAGCCAAGACGAAAAGAACATTCTTACATAACGTCAAATGACATAATCGTGTCTGTTACGGGAAAAGAAAGCTGAACATATGGGAAACCAGACCGCAGGATGCAAATATAGTCACAATGCTAGGAACATTATTAGATGCTAAATGTGTGCATTTGTTTGCTTATTGAAGTATGCAGGTGCTTTTCTTTTCTTTGGTTGGAACTGCATTCATGCGTGGTCTTTGCACTGAAGTAAACCGCTCTGTTTTCCATGTTAAATTGTCTCGCGTCAGGCTCAGCTGCAGAATAATAAGTGTATTTGTCCTGTGGAGTGAGTTTCACTTCTGTTTTTGTGGTCGGAGCCAGCGCTCTTCTGTCTGGGGTTCAGACTGATATTGCTCTCGCTGGCATCTGTCGGCTGGTGGTTTTTGAGGAACAGTGAAAGAGGAAGTGAAAGATGATTGGTGCAGTGATGTGTGGTCTGTATACGTCTGGATTACCAGCAGAAAGCTGAAGTCTGTTAAACACGCCAGACGAGAGAAGAATGCAGTTTAATAAAGCATGTAGTAGCTCAAAACCTACAGGGGAAAAAAACGAATTTTCTTCATGCAGTTTTTGAGATGTTGTCATAGTGTACTGTGATTAATCTACTATTTATATTAGTCATAGCTATTATTTTCCCCTGTTGTACTAGTAATAACTATTATTATTATTATTAATAACAATAATAAAGATTAAATGGGTTGTTATTAATAATAACAACAATAATAGTAGCTACAAATGACCTGTTAATGACAGCTGATGCTGGATCTCTCCTTGTCCTCTTAGACCTTTCTGCAGCGTGATACTGTCGATCATGGTATACTTCTGATCCAGCTATGTCAGCCAGAATGTTCTGTGCTGGATTGAGTCATATCTTACAGATAGAACTGAATTTGTGGCCATGGGAAGCTCTAGAACTTGGCTGCGGGGTACCGCAGGGATCAGTTCTCGGACCGGTTTAATTTATTATATACATGCTCCCTCTTGGAAAAATCCACAGGCGTCTGGGAATTTACGACGATGATATACAATTATAAATGAAAACTCTATCCTCATCACCATCGTCTTTATCCACGCTCACTGCATGTTTGGAGGAGATAAGGGCATGGATGAGCCACAACTTCCTCCAGCTGAAAGGGTCAAAAACAGAAGCCATTCTTATTGAGTCTCCTTATCGGACAAGAACATCTACCATAAACTATATCACATTTTCTGGTCATCATATTTCTCTATCATCTTGGTATTGACTCCATCTAACCTTTGAGGCCCATATCAAACATCTTTTCACCAATATAGCCTGACTTCGGCCCACACTCGCCCTACGTGATGCGGAGAAACTCGTACACGCCTCTGTCTCCTCCACTACTGCAATGCAATGAGTATTCAGAGACTCCAACATGTACAGAACTGTGCTGCTAGGATCCCGATGAGAGTGTTCAATGTTTACATTTCTTTTAGTGTTAAAATTTTTTTAAACAATTTTTTTTGTTGCATTTTGAGATTTTCTTAAAAAATGTAAAGTGCTTTATAAATAAAATGAATTATTATTAGTAGTACTACAGGGTAAAAATGAATAATAATAATGCATATCTTAATACTTATGACATATTTATAGTAGCGGTAAGGAATATCATAAAACCAAAATTTGAAAAAAAATTATAATTACATTTATTATTATTTAAAATTAAATTAAAATTGCCTGAAAACATTACTATTACTAATACAAATTTTATAATATACAAATTATAATGATAATATTAACAATTATTATATTTCAGAAATTCATATGATAATTATAAGAATAATAATTATTAATTATATTATTTTTCATTAGTAACAGTATTAATAATATAAATAATAAGTAGTAGTAATAATGTTGTTGTTGTTTAAGAATATCATAAAACCAAGGTTTCTATAATACTTATCATATTTTCTAGTGGTAATCGGTTTTGATAATAATAGTGATGTATATGAGTTACAGTTTTCTCTTGATTTAAATAATTAGACTCGCTGGATGCAGAAAATAAAATCTTCTCCCAGATGCATGAATGTGAATGTACTGAAGATGTTTGGTCAGTGGTGTTTTCTGTGTTTTAGCTGCTGGAGTCTCCGGAGGTGAAGGAGGATGCGGTGCTCTGCTGTTCGATGGAGGTGAGGATAAACCAGAGACTGACTTTGTCTGATTAACTGCTTCAGAGGACGATGCGTTCACATCTCACTCAAGCAGTTTTATCTGTTTGTTTTCCTTCTGTTTGGTTTGTTTTGTCAGTTGTTTACAGCTGTGAGAGGGCGCGTGTTCTTGTGTTCAGAGCAGAATGCAGAAGTCTTTACTTGTGTTTTCAGTGGCCAGGCTTACCAGCATTTATATTATAGAGAGAGAGAGAGAACACTTGCATATCATTTGTTCTTCTGTTGATTTTGATTGCTTCCATTGTCCTTATTTGTAAGTTTTTTTTAGAGAAAGCTGTCTGCTAAATGTAAAAACAAAAACGAAATGAATACATATTTTCCATTTCAAAGAGAATTAATAATGGGGAAAAAATAGTTATATATAATTAAAATGTATATTTTTGTGAAATGGAATAAAATACCTATTTTTTTATTTAGTTATTAAAAAAAATGAAAGAATATATTGATTTCCAAAGATTAAAAAATGTATAAAAAAATATTTTTCTAAAATTTAGATATATATTTTATTTATTTTTCCCCTTTTTTTATGAAAAAAAAGTAAATGTTTTTATATCATCAATAAAAAGAGTTAAACGTAAAAGACACAAATAAAAAAAATCACTTCATAATGGCGCAATGCAAAAAATAGAAAAATTATCAAAATGATCAACAAAAAAAAAAGTCTGAAAACGTAAGTTTGTCATTGCACTACAAGTAAACAAAAAAAATTATATTTCTAATATACAAACACTTCAGTGTGTGTGGCGCCATCCATCCAGTGGATGATGTCCCATATGCCCACAAACCAGATCACCAGCAGACAGTTTGTCTGGACATCCGACGACTTCCCTCCAGTCTTTCTCTCTGCGTCTGTGTCTCTCTCAGACTAGCATCTGTTTCTCTGTGCCCCCTGTGGAGTTGACCTCCGACCCCTGCTTGAGCCCGAGTGTGTCCATCTCCCTTTGAACATCTTATTTCCTCTCAGAAACCACTGATTGGTTCCTGCCTCTCTTTGTCTGTCTGTCAGCACCCCGTTTTAAAGCAGTATTACAGGATATTTGGAGTAAATGTAGACGCACCACATCCGTGCACAGCTCCAGTCTCTGTGTGAATCTCACGTGAAGCATGTCCGCTCATCTCAAAGAAAATTAACCCTATTTTTTTGTGACACTGTATTCATGACATTTAAACTCTAGTCTCCTGATTTACATCTTCGACAATTTAATTATCAATTATGTATTGAGTTAATTTGCAAAAACAATGTTTTTGTGATTTCCAATTACAAGAAAAATTGTGAAGAAAAAAATAACAAAATGATTTAGAAAAAAACAAATGTAGTTATCTATTTTGCAAATAAATGATTCATAGAAGTATATACATATTTGCATTTTAGAGTAATGATGATAATTATAAATATATATTCAAATCAAATTCATCAAAAAATAAAAGTCATCAGATCTTTTGTGAAGATTTGGTGTTATGGTCATTTTTAAATATTCATTTTATTTATTAATCTTTTTATTTCTTTGTAATATGTGTATTTGTGGTGCAATGACAAACATCACACTTTTTCAGACTAATAATAATTCATTTGAGAATTCAATTTTTATTAATTTTTTTTTTTTAAATTTAAGAAATGTAAAAAGTGTCTATTATGACTTTTGCTTTGTGCCATTATTTTTTATGTTTATGACTATACTATAAAACTATTTAGTTTTATCAAATTTTTTTATTGATTTAAAAATGTATTTATTTGTTGTTCCACCCTTTTTCTGTGATAACTCAGTCAGTAGTACTTCTGTCAGTCACAGTTTCTGTCTGTGCTTGTTCTTGCAGCTCCAGAGCACCGGCCGATTACTGGAGGAGCAGCTTCCTGAAATGATGACGGAGCTGCTGGCGGCGGTGCGAGACAAGATGCTGTGTCCGTCTGAGTCTCAGCTGACGCGCTCGCTCCTGATGGAGGTCATCGAGCTCCACGCTCACCACTGGAGCCCGCTGGAGGCGCTGACCACCGCCTACTACAACAGAACCATCCAGAAGCTCACCGTGTGACGCACACGCACCGCTGGAGGCCCTGACCACTGCGTAACACAACACAACCATCCACAAACTCATGAAGACACACTAGAGGCCACGGACACACTACAACACATACAGCCTTTCTGGAATGGGAGGATGGATGAGACATGAGGCATTATGGGGTTGGCCCAGGGGTCAGGGGTCAGAAGGTAAAATATGCAGATTGAAATGAATATGTATATGTTCACACTTCACATCTGCATATTCATGAGGTGAGCCAGACGTGAAACCAGACAGTCATTAGACGCACGCGTGCAGATGCCAGTCACTGTCTGTCACGCTTCCCAGAATAAACCTGCACAGACGGAAATGAATACAAAAGAAAAATCAAAAGAAAAAATGTATTTTGCACAAAAATGAAGCCTATTTTAAATGTTTTTATTTTCACAACTACGCACGTTCCAATCCCCTCCCCCCAAAACATAATTATCACAATAAAAAAATACAATTGAATAATAGTTTGCATAATGATATTAATTTAAAGAAGTTATTTTTCAGCTAAGCACATTTCCACCCCGAAATGCATGAATACTTTTATTACTACAATTACAATAATTATTCTTTTGCATTAACAATGATCACTTTGCCATGATCCTCCTTGCCAAAATTAATCATGATTCATAAATACTTTACATTTTAATAAAGAAAAAATTTTTTTGTGTGTTTGAGTGATGATTTTGAGAATGAAATTCTTTTTATTAAATGTTTTAAATTTAACTGGATTTTTTTGTATTTTCACATTGCTAATTAATAACCAACAAAACACCCTTTTAACATTTTATTACATCATTAATTTTTCAATTATACGTTTTTTTTCTGTTTTTATTTAATTCTTTGTTTGCATTATCTTCATGATAATTAAGCACTCCCTTTAATTTTTTTGTAGTGCATGATTTTTTACAATATTTAGTTGAATGAACCATTGTTGGTGGTAATTGTAGGTATGTGCTTAATAGTCATGGAAATAATGTTAAAGACATAATGCTCCGCAAAAATAGGCTTCATTTTCTTTAAGCAACATCCAAATTCCCTGTTATATTTTTTCTTTTGATTTTGATTTTCTGGCCGTGTTCATGAATTGAGACTGGACGAGCTCTCTCGTCTTTTCTTTGACCCAGAGGCTGCTCTTCAACCATCCGTCCCGTTCGGCCTCGGACATCAGGAGCCTCCAGCTGGAGTCACACACACACACAGAGCAGATGGGAGACACACTTTAGTGTGTGTGTGTGAGAAAGGACACATTCAACATGAAGTGGTCAGGTTCTTCATGAACATCAGTTGAATCGCTTGAGTTTCCTGTTCTTGTCCCGTCTCCCTGTTTATAATGTGTTATAGTGTCCTTAATATTATGCATTATTGTTATTATTATTACTCTCTTTTTCTCTGTCGCATTTTTTTTACAAACAATGTCTAAATGTCCATGTAATAGGCTTCGTTTGTGAAATGCAAGCGGAACGCGAATCATTCGTAACATGGTGTCGTTGAATGATTCACCTATTTGTTTTTCACGAAGAGGTTCGTATGTTTTTAGTCTTAGATCTGTTGCACAGGATTACTTTTGTTTTGCACTGTTTTAAGGCGATTGCTTTAAAAAAAAAAAAAGAAAAGAAAAAGGTGTATGTAAAAAGTGATGGAGGATTTCGAATGTTAGTCGAACACTTTTTGCTAGAATGATTCGTAGAATCAGGTTTTTTGGGAGAAAATAGTGGCCTTCGAAACCCCTGCGAGTTGAATCTCTAGCTGATAGAAAGGCCTGTGCAGCGAAGACCGTTATCGTTTTATCGCCCTGCGATGTTCAGCTTCCTAAATAGACAATGTGAGATGTCGAAAAACAAAAAAAAATCAAGCATGAATCGAAGTGAAATTAAACAACAATGGCTATTGAGTATATAGGCCGTATTGCCGTGGTCGTGTTTGCAAGTCGTTCTATTTAAAACTATTTACTTTAAACTAAATTTGTTTGCCGAGGATGGTGGTCGAATCTTTTAACGGTATATCTAGCTATTACGTGTCGATTTCTCTGGCTTTGACGACTGTGTGCATTGATATTGATTTAACACAAGCCAGTCATCTAGTTATAAATAAGCTACAGTACATGTAATCTTGTAAACGGCATATGAATATGAATTTTAGACCATGAGGAGGAACATAGGAAGTGTTTTTCTTTTGTTTTGTTTTTTTTTTACATTTTTTGGCCTAGTCGGTGGCCTCCAGCTTAATTTAGGGGAGGAAACACACGCAGAACCTGCCGGCCGGTTTGGGGTTTGTGTATTTTCTGTCTTGCATCAAGAATCCACATGAAAAGACAAACGCACACGTGAGGGTTGAATCTGGTTCATATTTTTTTCTTTAAATTTTAGGGTAAAATATTTAGCATGAAGTAGATTGAAGTTTTCTTCATGCAAAATATGATTTAGCAATTTT
>JAUMHR010000081.1:1407489-1419071 GCA_032361145.1 Enteromius fasciolatus
CTTTAAATTTTAGGGTAAAATATTTAGCATGAAGTAGATTGAAGTTTTCTTCATGCAAAATATGATTTAGCAATTTTATTTCCCTCATCGACTGAGTTAATACATGCACACGGAGTAGCTGATGCTCGGTGAGAGTGTGTTTGTCTTTCGAACATGATTTCAGTTGTTGTTTTTGTTTTTTTTAAAGTTTCCTTTGATTTGCTCTCAGCATCATCAGGGTTTGTTTTAGGCTCCGCCCCATTCAAGCAGAAGGCGTCATGTGACCTTTGACTTCTTCAGTGTTGCGACCCACCAGACTATTGAATGCAGATCATCTTCATTTGCATCTTATTGACATGCAAAGCAGATGTGGCAACCCTGTCAGCTGACCAAACTGTAGATCTGGGCTCATTCAAAGATGTCAGCCATTGTTTTGTTTTTTATGCAACTAAAAAATAAACTGAGAAGGGGCGTAACAATGCGTTTGTCCTTTTCTTTAATGATTATTGCTCAGAGTGATGTTTGCTTTCCATTTTTGGAGTGGAGACTATATGGTTATAGTATGTATTCATATTTCAAATGAGATTTTTATTTACATATTTTTGAGATATATATATATATATATATCATTATTTATATTCTTATTTAAGTTTTTGTTGTTTTTATTACCTTTTATAGTTCCAATTACTTTATTTCAGTTTTTAAAAGTTTTCTGCATCCTTAAATGCTATAATATTTTTTAACAATAAAAACACTGCTTACAAGTACTTTTTTTTATTATTGCATCGGTTCAAGGGTTAAAACTCTTTAACTCTAAAACTCTAACTCTTTTGGAATAATAATTATTAAACAGCTTATTTAATTTTCAGTTTTTTATGGTTATTACATTCACATACATGCAGACATACACACATTCAACAGGGGTGTCAAAATTGTTTCTACGATGCATCGCGGTGCAGACGAGGACGATTCTGTATCGGTTGAGTAATAGACCATAACCGGTTATAACATACTGACGCTTCTGATGTCATTTGCCACATCCACGCTTTGTCGCAGTAGAATACAATGGCTCGGTTTCACACTGCACGGTGAGCAGGGCGTAATCAAATCGATGACATCATAACCGTAATCGAACCGAACCGTGAGACCAGTGTAGGTTCACACCCCTAATATTCAACTCCGCTTCATCTAGGTTTACTGTCCACATTACTCAAACATTTCCAATTAAATAAAGTATTAAAAAAATTTTTTAATTATTTTCCAATTTATTTAAAGCTATTTATTTCAACTCACTCTTTTCTGAACATTTTGGGTTCGTCAAACCTGGCTGTGCAAAGGATTGTGGGTAATTTTACCTCAAAAAGCACTTTGAAAATCCATTAGAAATGGTACTCCATCCAGACTCATTTTAAGACATCATATTCATGCTCTTAGTAATAAAAACTAACAAAAATACTTGCATGAAATGATAAAAGCTCATAAAAATAAAATTTAAATGAAAACGAAAATATACAAAAAGCTAATTAGAAATCTCCATAAATAATAAGTACTATCAGAAGCAGATATTGACTGTAATGTGCTGTATCCATGTCTTGTCTAGCAGCCCTTTTGTTTTCTTCTGCACCCCCTTCATCATCATCATCTCCATAGCACCCCCCAACTCTGTTTGTGTGATTAATTGCCATGTCCGGGGTGAGTGTGTCGCCCAATTGTTTCTATTGTTTGTAGATGACAAAGGAGCATTTGGCTTCACACACACGCACACACAGCTGGACGCTTGCTGCAGCTGCCACACAGATTCAAGCGCAGCGATCTGACAGCTGTGCAGGAGGACAGAGATCAGCTACCTGCAGAGAGAAAGTGTATGTGCGTGTGTGTCATGTGCTGTTGTTTGCATGACGGTCAGTGCACGAGTTCAGATTCTTGAAGTAATTGTGCTGTCCAAGAAGCAGATGAGTTTGTTTCTTCATCAGATTTGGAGAAATGTAGCGTTCCATCACTGTCTTAGTAATGGATGCTCTGCTGAACAGCTGATAAAAACATTACATTCACAAGTACTCCACACCACTCCAGTCCATCAGTTCATGTCTTGAGAAAACAAAAGTTGTGTGTTTGTACCATAATAACACTTCCTCCAGTGAAAAGTCCATCTTCTGTTGTCTTTTCACATCAGATCCTTGTGCTTGATCGGTGATGATTTCTCTCCTGAATCAGTAATTGTTTGAGTTTAAATGATGTCTTAACGATGGATTTGTTTCTTACAAACATGCAACTTTTGTCTTAAGACATTAACTGTTTGACTGGAGTGGTGTGGATTATAGTGATGTTTTTATCAGACTGTTATTCTGACGGCACCCAATCACTGCAGAGCTTCCATTGCTGAGCGAGTGATGCAATGCTGCGTTTCTCCAAATCTGATGAAGAAGCTGATGATCTCTTCTAGATCTTGGATGACCTGAGGTTGAGGACATTTTCATTTTTGGGTGAACATTTCCGTTAATACTCAGTATTCAAATATGCAACTCAGATATGTTCTGTTTTACAGCCATTTATGTTTCTCTTTCTGGAGGAACTGTACAACCATCAGCCCACATCCTGCCCCTGCCAGCGAGGAAATGATGTCATGACCTGTTCACTTCCTGAATGAACTGTTTAATGGTTCTGTTTTTCTGCCACATAACGTATTGCTGTTAGAGCCTGGAATTCTCTCTCTCTCGTTCAATCGCTGTCTCTTCTGCTCTATTTTTCCCGCTTTTATCTTTTTTGAGCCCCTCGCCCCCCTCCATGTCTCCGCTATGGCTTCTTGTTGAAAACCCAAACCTTTCTTAATTTCCAGCCAAGCCTGATCCTCTTCCAAATCCTCCCTGCCCTGCCTGCCAACACCAACTGGCCTTTGCTCGGAGCGCAGAGGCGGCGCTGGAGCGTTCTTCAGCAGCGAGGAACTCAAAGAGGCTTCTTTGACTCGCGTGACGGCGTTTGCTGCAGGGGTTAATCTGAGTGCTCTGATATCTGGATTGAGAAACACTGAGAAAAGCGCTTGCAGTTCACACCAAAAATCTGAAATACTTACCCTCGTGTTGTTTCAAATTTGACTTTCTGTTTTCCTTAGATAAAGGAAATGTTCACGTTGCTGTTTTCCATAAAATACAAACATGCACTTATCTCTAAAAATCTACTGGTCTGTCTGTCTGCCTCTCTGTCCATCTATATGTCTGTGTTTATCTGTCCATCTTTCTATCTGTACTGTATGTCTATCTTTTTGTCTATCTGTGTCTGTCTGTTTTTCTTCTCCAGGGGATCATGTTATTATGTTGTCTCTTCAGCGTTGCGTTAGTTTCTCACACACACACACACACACACACTCTTATGGCATGTGGTTTAGGTGTCAACTCATGAGCAGCAGGCAGGAGCACCTGATGTCTTTGTTGCTAAGCTCCTGCTCCTGTCTAGCAACTGTCACCAAGAAACTATCCTGGGAGTGTGCCCCTGTTGCTATGCGACGTGAACTCCGGTGACAGGCTGACGGTTTGACCCCTGCTACGCTCGACAGTGACAGCAGCAGCATGCCGTTCTCATCTCTCTTACTTTAACCTGAGGAGTGTTTTCTGTTGTCAAAGTAAATGCACAGCGGGTGAACGAACATTTAAAATTCCTGTACCTCACTAGGGACTAGGTCATGGGTTTGACAGGATGTGTACCTTGTAGGGATGTGCATCTCCATAAGAGAGGCCGATGTGATGCATGTGATCTTGATGCATAGCCAACAATACATTAAAGTGGATTTTTCAAAATAACCTTTCACGCACTGTATATCACAGCTCGAAGTGAACCAAAACATCCCGCATAGTATAAATCTGATGCACCGTGTATAAAGTTATTATCTTTCAAAAGAAATCATTGAAACAAATCATTAAAACCAGTCCCATGTTGACGTCGAAATGAAACATTAGCATATTGCTGCCCATTTGTTGGTCTTTTTTTGCATTAGTTCTGAATAAAAAATGCAAATTCATTCTTTGCCACCGTCGCTTTTGGAGCGTTCAAAGCTCACAAACAACGCTTTAAATGAAATCAACCAATCATTGGAGGAGTTTGGAAAAAGGAATCCTTGAACAAATCATCTGGCAGTTATTTAACAAATAAGGTAAAAATAAATGCATGTTATAAAAAAAAAACTATAGTGTTTTCTGACCTTTCATGCATGTCAGCTTGTTGTTTGGGACTCCCAAAACCAACATATGAATTCACCCATAATAGGGGCACTTTAAAGCTACATATGAAGCAGCTACTGATGCGATTTCAATTCGTTTAAATTCCGTTTACACTGAAACGCAACCCCCCAGTTTTCAATCTAAATCCGGTTCCGCTGTGTTTTCGATAGTCGGGGGTTAATAAGGCTTAGGGTGTACTCACACTAGGCATGGTTGCTGTGAACCGGGCCAGAGTACGATCTCCCCCGCTGGCCTGTACTCACACATGATTTCTACAAGCGTGCCGGAGCGCGCTTACGTCATTATGATGAGGCGGTTTCAGGATAAACAGGAAGAGCGGCGCTCTCACTAAGCGTGATGGAGTCAATCGCTCGGTTTACTTTGTCGATAGTAATTTTGAGTCGTTTGGTCCGCGGTGGTCTACAGCCCTCTTACAGCTTATTGTTAAACAAACATTGCACCACTGCCGTAGACCGAAGCGACCCTTTCCCCGCTATGTCTGTTTTTTAGCATCGCAAAAACGTGACATCGCACGCCTTGTTCCGTGCTCACACTACATGCGAACCGCGTCCGAGTCCAACTGAACCGTGCTCTGGCACACCTCTTCAAAGCGGGCCAGGGATGGCTAAACGTACCGCACCCGGGCACGTTTCGGTGCACTCACACTAGTCAAACGCACTCGGGCAGTCTGAGTACACCCTTCACTAATGTGAATCTAGTCAACAATGTGTGTTTTGTCGATTGCTTGCGCACCTCTTGAGGTTACCTGCACAGCTTTACACTAGAATTTAATTGAAGTTGAAAATAACCCAGAATATTTCTTCGAGTTCTCTGCTGGCTGACCCATGCTCTCATTTACAGTACACTGGTGAAATGGCAGCCGCGTCCCTTGGTGCTTGAGTTTTCAAGCCGGTCAGGAGGTTCTCAAAACATCTCCAGCTACACACACACACACAGCTCATTGATTTGCAAGGTGGCATGCGTCTCGATGAGTGAACGTGTGTGTTTGCGCGCATGTTTAAAGCAGCTCCACATGAAAGTTTGAACCCAATACCGCAGTCACATGATCTGCTTTACAACGAAGCCCGTTGTTCGCGAGCAGGTTTGATTTGGCCGGCCGTCAGTATTGCTCACACAGGTGTGTGTTTGTGTGAACGGCAGGGTTATTTGCCTCCGCCGCCACTGTGGCTTCGGTCTTAGTTTTGAGTCTTTGATGCTGGATTTTATCAGGATTTAGTGCAAAGTAAGTGACATTATTAGCTTACAAGTCATAAGCGGAGATTTGCTACGAGACGACAGTAATTGGAGATGTTTGCAGAATCAGGAATCATGTGTCATGTTCATGTGTGCATCGATTAGATGAACCATAAAACTGGTTTTTGATAAAAAATTTTTGATTTTGATAAAAACACCCTAGAAACCACCCAGAACAGCTTAGTAATGGACAGCTCTAAAAGAAAATGCAGAGCAATTGAGAAGCAACGCCACAGGAACCATCCAGTGCACCCTAGCAACTGCATAGCAATGCCCTGGCTATGCACAAACCCTACTAAAATACCAAGAAACTGCATAGCAATGCCCTGGGGCGCATTTCCCAAAAGCAACCACGGTTGCAAGTTCCGCCGTTACCAGCAGAGTTCAGTGGAACTAACGATCATAGTTACCTAACGATGCTTTTGGGAAACGCAGCCCTGGATACCACCCAAAACTCCCGACAACTGCATACAGTAGCTATTCAACATTCAGTTGA
The DNA here is from genome assembly GCA_032361145.1 of Enteromius fasciolatus. NCBI lineage: Eukaryota > Metazoa > Chordata > Actinopteri > Cypriniformes > Cyprinidae > Enteromius > Enteromius fasciolatus. The sequence goes on from JAUMHR010000081.1 coordinate 1,413,430, forward strand.
GAGTATTCCTGCATAAATAAACATGTTTTACTCAGATGCTATACTGCTGATGAGAATCCACTGTGGGGGGGTTTTAGTTTTTTCCCCACAGTTGTGTTTTCACACCTCACTTACAGACGGTGTCTCTCAGTAACAGACGCTTTAAATATAATCCTGTCTGTCTCACACATTTTCAGGAGACAGAACGAGAAGCCCGCAGAGAGATAGGCTACTGCGAAAATTGCTAAAAATTCTATATAAAAAAATATTCTCATGTCAGACGAGTCACTTTATTATCCAAAAGAATGAATTAGTGTTCTTTAAGTATTATTTATGGTATAGTATTCATGAATATTTTGAATTTGTAAAATATATATTTATGGTTTAGTCATTTTCCTGTGTGCTTTTGTTTATTTCAGTTTTAAGTTTAATAGATTTATTAAACATATTTCATTTAGTTGCCGATTTAGATTTTTTCACAGAACGTTTAGCTTGTTTAGAAGTCCCTGCATATTGTTTTTTAATGCGTTTTCTTTTGTAGTGAAATAAGGATTTTATTAAATACTATAGAGCCCAAATTTTCGACCTTTTCAACTTGAATTTCTGTCATTATCTGAAGTTTAGGCTGTTTTCTGTTTGTTTGGGAGTTTAGCAGATGCTGGTCACTATTGCATGGAAAAGAGCTGCGCGAACATACTGCTAAACATCTCCAGGAAAAAAAAAAACAGCCTAATTTTTTTCAGTAGTTTCTCATCTTTTATAAACTCTCCTTTATAGATATGATAATGAATGGAAAATATCTCGAATGACAAAGAGCATTTCATCATTTCTGTCTGGCTCCTTCGCACACACACACACACACACACACACTCTCGTGGCGTGTGAATATGATGCGGGTGGGAGCACGACCGCATGAATTGACATGCTGTGAATAACAGCTTCCTGTCTCCTAGAAACAGTGTGCCGGTGAGCGCTGTCAGCACGCCGCTGTTCGCATTTCCCACTCAGAATGTGTGTGTGTGTGTGTGTGTGAGAGAGTAGGAAACAGCATTTGCCTTCAACATCACTTGAACTTTTCTCAAAGTATTTTTCACCCTTTCAAAATGCAGTTCATCACAGATTCACAGCCAGTGTTTGTAATACAGTGCAATGCACAAATACTGTACACTGACTATTTTTAAGATTAAAAGTGTTAGTATTAATATTATAATATAAATGCAGGACCACTTTAAAAAAAGTTTTATTTTTTTGATAAAATTTGATTTATAATATTGAAATGCAATGTTTTATTATTATTGTTATTATATTTAAATTAAATTTAATAATATTCATAAATGCTATTTTATTATCAATATTTTAATATTAAAATAATAATGTAATATTTGTTGATCATTTTCTTTTGTATTCATTTTATTTAATTAATATAGATGATGATGATGATAATTATACAACTTAAGTATTTCAGTGCGCGATTATAAATGGAAACCACTTTCTTAATTAAACGCGCATAATAATGATATGTGGCAACAATGTTGCAGCAACTTTTTTGAAACGTTCATTGTTGCATGCCATTATTATGGATTTTAGTCAGAAATACTTCTAGCTGATGCATCACACACGAGGTCAATTTGATCGCATTGCATTGTGGGATGCAGTCTGTGTTCCAAAACATTCTTCATCAAACAAACACTTCCTGCTCTGAAATCTGATTGGATAAGCTGCTTTCAGATCTGTCTGCATACTTGAGTGCTGTGGGTTGTGTGTGTGTGTGTGTGTGTGAGAATGAAGGCTGACTGGAGCCAGAACCTCCTCTCTGTCTCTCCCACCCAGCAGCGCTGGAGCCCGAGCACCAAGGACGCGCGTCTGTCTCTCGCCACAATAGACTGTTGAGAGCATGAGACACGAACAGGCTGAGGACTGACGCCGTCACCGCTGGAGCAGACAGACAGATGCAGAAAGAAGTGTTTACATGAGCAGAGATTTCATTTCTCTGTCCGCTCACCCACAGCATTCCTTTGTGTGCTCAGTATTATCATCTCTCTCTCTGTCTCTTTGTCAGCTGCCAGACATTATTGTACTTCTTCAGGATCACTTCTGGTCATATAAACATCCCTCGTTTCTGTACGCTTGTGTCTGATAGTGAGAATGTGTAAATTATTATTATTATTATTCACCTCTCTGGGATACTTTGTGCTGATTGGTTAATCATTGCAATCTGCAGTCAAATAATGTATAAAAATCATTTTAATCTATTACAATAAAAACATTATAATCAAATTATGATTATGATCAAATTATTATTGAAATAATTAAACTAAAGAAAACAACAACAAAAAAATATTGATATTTTAATAGTCATATTGCTGCATGCTTATAGATTGTGTATTGCAGTGATTTTGCATGTTTTAAGGGGTGACTTCAGAGACAATAAGGGGTTTAAGGGGTTTTAAGGCACCGAACACCTAACAAATATGAACACAAACAACTGGTAAAAAAAAATTTGCTTTTATAAAGCATCTTTTTTATGATGACATAGCATCTTTTAATGTGGAAAAGAGCCCTTTCTGCTCACCAAGGCTGCATTTATTTGAACAAGTCAGTAAAATAGAAAAGTGTGAAATTATTATAATTTAAAATAGACATTTTTAATATGAATACGCTGTAAAATGTCATTTATTGCTGTGATCAAATCTGTATTTTCAGCAACATTACTTCAGTGTCACATGATCCTTCAGAAATCAGTCTGATATGCTGATTTAGATCTCATTTCTGATTATCATCATTTATTTAATTAGGAAACCATAATGCATTTTTCTTAGTGTTCTGTGATGAACGAATAGTTAACAGATATCTTCAATGTCACTTTTGATCAATTAAATGCACCCTTGCTGAACAAAAGTATGAATTTCTTAAAATAAATAAATATTATTATTATTATTATTACTGACTTCAACATTTTGAACAGTACTTCAACAGACAGAAGCATAACCATGAAAGTAATTTGAGTGACTTTATTGTCAATAATAATGATTACCATGTTAACCAGGGTTGATTTCTCCTGTCAGAAGCTGACTGTAATGAAATACAGTAGATCTGCTTGTGGTGATATTGATTGCTGTGATTGATGGGTTCAGCTCTGACTGACAGCGAGGCGCTGGTGATATGATATTGGGTGTAATTGATATGACAATTCATCTCGCTCTCTCTCCATCTGCTAAACAAAGCTCTTTTGCATTGTCTCCTACGGTCAAGTGTTGAGGGTCGGGGGTCACACGGGTCGAGCGAATCAGCCCCGCCAAGTGAGCCAGACAAAGCAGCATTCATTTACACACATACACACACACACAAAACACTAATCGCCCGCTCTCCTCTTCTGACATGCACATCCTTGTTCTCTTTTCATACAGTCAGTCTCTCTCTCTCTCTGTGTGTGATGTTCTGGCTGACATTGCTGGCGTGGGCAAAGTCTTCCACTCTCAGATCTGGCAGAACAATCCCTTTAGTTCCCTACTGCGAGCGTGTGTGTGTGAGATCCTGACATTCCTCCTGAATTCCTCACATTGGTTAAATGCTTTCAATAGCCTGTTAAGAATGTACTTTTTCTGATTTTTGCGACCCAAAATTACTGAATTTATGTCAAACCATATTTACTTTATGTACACACTAAAAAATGTACACGGTGCAAATATCTGAACATTCTGAAATATAGATACGTTTACTTGAGAAGCAAAACAAAATAAGGCAAAAAGCCATTTTCTGAAAAAATGCATCAAAATTATAAGAGTTTACATTTAAAAGAAAAAATATCTGCCAATGGGGGGGGGGGGGGGGCAATCTTGGTTTCCCATTGAATTTTAGTTTACCTCATTTTAATATCCAAGACTAAATTGTATTCATTTTTTCTTTCATTTAGCTTCTTAAGTAAATTTTTTTACATTTGTACTGGAAAAGCAAGGCCAAAATAATGAGTATTGTTATTACTTAAACTAATATTTTTATTTATTTATTGTAGTGTGGCACTTAATACAGTACAGTACAGATTGTCAGCTTACAGTAAACGGGAAAATGTGAATGTTGCGAAATGTAACAATTTCAGCAGCTTCACAGAAGACAATAGATTCATTATTGAGCTCAGTTCTGTTCAGTGTTCATTTTAGTAACTGTGTCAATGTTGCTACGTTCATCAGCTCTGAAACTAATTCCTTTTCAGCTATAAAGAAGATAAAAATGTCATTATTCAGCTCAAGTTTTGTTTTCACCTGAAAGTGAAATAGTTTTTTATATGAACTGCCCTCTTCACAGCCGTAGTCATTAAACAGCATGAACATTTTATTAAGCATCTCTTTCCCCCCCACAGAACAAGAAATCAGCTTTGGGTTGGCACGAGGATGAGTAAATACCTGAATTTTCTTAGAGTCACATAGATGTTGCAAACGTTAGATTCTATTCTGATATTTAGTGAAATAAAGTCACAGCTCACTTCAGAGAATCGTCCAAGGATTTTTGGATTTTCTCACCTTGCGCTGTGAATACATGAACCGCTGTGCAGGACACCATTTTTTTTAATTTATCTGGCTCTCACCTGCTGAACGGCGTGTGAAGGCCAAACTAAATAAGAAAGTGTGAAGTCTTGAACACACAGCGCAGTATGTCTGAGAGAAACACATGTCGACTCCAGAGAGTGTTGCATTGAAATAATCTGAATAGCCACTGAATACCGACACAAATGTCATCTCAGGATGAAAAACAGGGTCAGAAGGTCTTTATACACTTTCATTTTTAACAAACCATATGAGGCGTTACTTTCTGTTCGTACTTTCCTTTTTGATTCTTAATGGAGAGTGTGTGAGCATTCATAAGTGTTTCCTGTAAATGAATTATTAAATGTTTGAGACTCTGTCTAGTACTGCTGCATGATTAATCATAATCGCAATAGCGATGTCAGCCTGTGCGATTACATTATAGCAAATGTTGTGATTATATTAAATAAACAAATGCATTTGTGGACGTAGCAAGACGTTCAATTCTTGCGTTCACACCAGACGCGGATGAAGCGTGAGTGATTTACATGTTAAGTCAATGCAAAGATGCAATTAGACATCCTGCAGCGCGATTCACGCGAATTAAGCGGCGTGTTAAACACACTGGTTTTACTGCACGCATAACCAGCGCTGAAGCGGCGCGTATGCAGAGCAGAAGCAGCGCGCACCGATTGTGCTTTCATACTGACAGCTTGTACTGCAGCAGGATATAGACAAGCATCTTTCTGTTGTATTTTCCAGCGTTCTTCTCTGAACACTGTGTGCCATGTGCTTTGATTTATGGCATTTCTCTGCACCTGCTACGTGCTGTGTGAAAACTCATCCGTTAACATGGGCGCCGGAAAAAAATATGCGCTGCTTACGCCCTGCTGACGCGTGCAGTGTGAAACCGGCATAAACTCGACATGTTCAAGCATCCAAATGCACGCGAATAGCAAGATATATTCGCTCAAGTCGCCTCAGGTGTGAACGCACTTCTAGAGAGGGATTAGAGAAAGTGATCGGCACACTGGACAAGAGATACCAGAAGAAATCTAAGTTACACCCTGCTAAAATGTTTTGGGACAACATGTAAAAATATAAAAATGGGTATTTGTTTTATTTATCTGTACTTTTGATTTT
>JAUMHR010000081.1:1448043-1459688 GCA_032361145.1 Enteromius fasciolatus
TCACAACGACACACAGCGTCTCCAGAACATGGCGCCCGCAGCAACACTACAGACAGAATAATAGCTCCGCCTTCTTTATTTGCATAAAGATTTGGGCGGTGTTTGAAATTTTTTTTTTTTCGTTTTAGGGGGGTGTGGATAAGTCATAACTTTCATAAAGAATATCTCTTTGGTTTTAACTTTAGGGATCTTATCTATGCACTAACAGCTAGTAACTTGAAATCACATCACATGACTCCTTTAACAAAAGTAAAACATAAAATTAAAATACATTTTTTATATAGAAACTTTATATATGCCACTCCTATTAAATGTACCATTCTTCTTCTTTAGTATCATATGGAACTGACCAGCTTCAGTGATTGTGTGATTTAGTCGCAAATTGAAAAATTGGCAAATCAACTTTGGCTCCCGAGTAAAGCTGTTCTAAGCTTGGACGTTGCGGCCCGACTGAAACAAAGCACGGTTTAAATTTCTTTTATTTACCATTTGAGGTTTCTCATCCACTGCACATCTAAGTTGAACAATGTGGTGGTCGCACCCACAGAAAAAAATATCGCAAAATGCGAGTATTTGGTTGAAGTCCAGAGCCCTGTAATATTCTATATAAAATATGCGACAGCCAAAACCAACAGCTGCGAGGTGACGGGTCCATCAACAGCGATCCGACCCAGCCCTGATCAACCGGAGCCCAGCTCAGGTGAGTCGCGGGCCAATCGACAGCAGGTAAGCTGCCCATCGGCGTTAATAATGCATCGGCATCCTATCATATTCCCCTGCACTCTCATTGTGTGAGACAGAGGCCGCATTGAAGCGCTCTCATATCTGACTCCACAGAAAGGGCTCAGAAGTTGGCTGGACTCGCTGACTCCGGGTCTGCTGGCTCGGCTACACTGCGGCTCTATTCACGGCCTCTCAAAGTCTGTCTGTTTCTTTCAGACGCCATGCGAGCGCACAGACTCGGCTGGTCACACGTGGGAGCACATGAAGCATCTCGCGTGATGAGGGACTCCGGGTCAAAAGGGCAATGGCTTTCAGGACGGCTGGTGGCAGAGCACAAGGGACATTTGATTCGTTCTTTATTGTCCTCAAACATCTATGGGTCAGAGTGTCAAGAACACGTCAAGAGCTTGTCTTGGTCATATTTGTCCATAAAAGAAAGAATGTTCTGCCAACCAGTCAGAAAGAAAGAATTGTGTCTAAAAAAATGTAAATAAAAATAAATAAATATATATATATATATATATACACACACACACACACACACACATATTGTGACAGTGTTCGTTATGACAGGTAAAAAAAAAAATCTAAAAAAGTAATTATTAAAGTATTAATACATTGTGCCAGCATTTTTAAGCAAAGATACATTTACAGTAAATTCCATAAATTTTACTGTGCAAAAAAAATCTAAATGTTTAAAGTGTATGTATGTATATATATTTTAATTTCTATATTATTAATAAAATAAACAGCATAGAAATATACATATAATTTTAAAAGATTTCATATTTCATTATTTTATGATGAAATATGAATATAATAAAATATGAATATATATATATATATATATATATATAATTTTGTTTATTAATTACATGCATTTCATTATAGAAATTATATATACAATTGAACATTATATATCAATATCATACATTAAAATAAAAATTATAATATAAAATTCACTTGCAATTTGTAGCAACAAAACATAGTAAATAAAATAAAATATAAAATAAAATAAAATAAAATAAAAAGTTCTCTGCTTATTTCCAATTGTTTCTCTTTCAATTATGGCACACTCCAGAATGTAAACATGTCTGATGACCTTCGGACAAATAAAAGCTCAGTTATCATGAAGTGACTCAAACGAATCAAAACATTAAAGAGGAAAAAAGCGGCGCAGGGATTGATGTCAGAGTACACATGAGCTCCAGTGAGGGCAGATGTAAACCCAGAGCTATTTAAACTCTCAGATTTTCTCTGAACTCAAGTCTTGCGTCAAACTGTTCTCTTCTCGATTCTCAAACACACACACACACACACACACAGACATGCCCCCCCTGCGGGGCCCCAGTGTTTCCTGGGAAGAGAAGGGCCAGACAGTGGCCGGGCAGAATTGGCTCATGGTTGGCTGCGGTCCAAGGTCACCAGTCGGCTTGGACCTGGTTTGTGGCAGAGACTTTTCACTTACACACGCAGAGAAAATGTGTCGTGATTTTATAATTACATAAACACACGTGTATTAAACACACACAATTATTCTGTTTGAGCTGAGGGAATGAGAGAGCCTGATTCAAGACATACGTTTAGGAAATTATGTAAAAGTGGATATTACACATCAATAATGAAGTGAAAACAACAAAAGGTTAGATTTGGATGAAAGACAGATTTTTTTTCTTCTTAAGTAAATTAATAAAAGACCAGAATAATTTAGAATACTGTTCAAAAGTTTGGGGTTGATAATATTTGTTTTTGTTGTTTAAAGAAACAAATACTTGTGTTCAAAATACAGTATATAACGTTATAAAGGGATTCGATTTCAAATAATTGCTGTTCTTCTGAACTTTCTATTTACCAAACATCCTGCAAAATAAATTGCATCACAAATACCAGATAATATGAAGCAACTCGACCGTTTTCAACATTAATAATAATCAGACATGTTTCTTCAGAATGATTTCTGAAGGATTATGCAACACCGAAAACCAGAGTAAATTCAGTTTTGACCACAGGAATAAATTATATTTGAAAACATATTCATATAGAGAAAAGATATTATAAAATGTAAAAATATTTCATATTTTTAAAAATATTTCTCATCAAATAAATTCTAGATGCACAAACTGAGAATGTAAAAATACATCTGGCTTTTAAAAGCATTAAGAAAGCATCCAAAAAACCTCAGTGAGAAAGCAGTCTCTTTCATGACAAGTTAAGTGTCATTTCTGAGCAAGCGTTTCAAAATGCATCCAGAAGTCTTATGAAAGCATGTCTGAGTGTGTGTTACGCTGATGCGGCCCTCCCTTACAGGAGCCACGGTGTCTCTGTCTTATCACTGCACACACACACACACACACACGAGTCCTGGCCAAACAACAAATTCCACCGCCTCTGTCACTCCGTCCACGTCGCACTCGCCTGTCGCTGCTCCCATTCAACACTGAAGAGGGAGAGAGAAAGAAAACGGCAGAGACAGAAAGAGGTAGAGCTCTAAGCAGACAGGCAGTCTGGCCCTTCACGCTTCCTTTGTGTGTGTGTTTGTGGTGGAATAAGGGCCGTCTGTACCAGGGCCGAGGGTACGGAACATCCCTCAAGCACACAGTTGCTCTCTTGGGACTCTGATTCTGATAAGTGTTGCCCACTGCATGCTTGAGTGTGTGTGTGAGAGCACGAGTCTGGATGTCTAGACAAGAGTTTTTCAATCCCAGTCCCGGGGACGCCCAGGACACAAACACAACACACACAGATAAATTGAAAACGTACGGATAGAAATAAACACACACACGCCAATAAACCACCAGAGGAAACCCAGCAGAAATCAGAGATGCAAGACTATGCAAAATCAACGAAGAACCCACAGGCAATCTTTCATAGAAAAACGTATATAAAAAGTTATAATTAAAACCTATTTGTAAATATATGTATATATAATTATATGAAAAAGTATAATTATTTATAGAAAAACATTTTTTTTACTAAAAGACTTTAAATTTATTTAAAAAAAAAATTATTTAAATTTACAAATGTATGCATTTATGTACAAAAAATACTGTATATTTTTCAAAACCATGTAAATTATGGGAAAACAATTCAATTTAACAAAACTTATATATATGCACATATATACACACAAACAAACACACACACACATATATGAAATGTATAATTGTGCGTGTGCGTAATCGATCAGTAAGAAACCTTATTAAATATGTTCATTTACCTAATCAAAAATTATATATAAAATGTTTTTTTGAGCATGTATATGTACGTAAGTGTGTATGTATGTGTGTGTATATATATATATACACACATGCATATATATTTACTGATTTCTAAATGTGTTTGAAATGGGATGCATTCAAAAAGGTAAAGTATCTGGGCTGATTATGATTTATTGTGAAAACAGCTGCTTGAAACATTAAAGTGTTACTGGAAACAGATCTGCTCTGTCTGCTACAACGCTGCTTATTCTTCATCCACACCAACTAAGTTGTACACACTGTAAAGCACCAGATCATTTAGCCCTACAAAGAACGTCTGGCTCCTACTGCTGTTCACACAGAGATGATCAGACAATATCCATCAGCCCATCCATGAGCGATCGTCCTCATTCATCTGCTCATTAACATGATGGATGCCGTCTGTGAGATCCGAAACACTGAACATGTGAAAGAACACACAATTAAACGGCACATACCGGCCACTTTTCCACTGATTTAGTGCGATCAGAGTGGATTGTGGGTAAGGATGGGATGGAAACGAGACGCGTGGCGCAGATTTATTCGGGTGTTTCAGGCCGTATATCAGAGACAGATCTGTGTGATTTCCTGCTCTTCTGCAGATGTCATTAGCGTGTGTGTTATAAAGCGTAATGAATGGCCCTGGAGGAGTCGTTAGTGGTAATGAAGACGAGGCCTGACCCGTTCTCAAACATGATCGCTCGCGTGTTCAGACTCCAGCTACTCGCGGCGTATCAGACACACTGTTTCCTGCAGATCCAGCACAGCTTCATTCACAGACAACATACACCAAACACTGCCAAACAACAAATAAGAACCATTGTGAAGCAGCACATATTTAAAAACATTAATAAATAAAAAAGTTATTCTACAGATAATTATAGTATATAAAGCACATATAACGCATATCTAATTATAAATTAATTACTAAATGTATAATGTCGTAAAGAATATTGATAGTGTGTAAAACAATTAATCAATTTATAAATATAGCATACACATGTATATTTCTATTGTAGCGTAAAAAATAAAATAAGTATTCTACATTGTAATATTCTCTGTTCTGATATAATCTGTCTCTCTATCTATATACATGTATTTTCCCTTAAATTCCCTTAAATAAATTTATACTTTTTCATACCTTATTCTGATATTCAAATCTGTCTGTATATATATATATATTTAATATATTAAAATTTGTCTATATACACACACACACACACACACACACATTCTCTAAAAAGTCTTTCAAAGCACTAAAAATGCGATGTTCTTCACTCGCTGAATGAATGAATGCTCTACTCTTGTGTGGTGTTTTTATTTCAGTGGAATATGGCAAAACACAAGGTTGTTTAGAAATATCAGTTATCATGCTGATCATTAATTTATCAAATCTTTATTAATGGTTTTGGGCACGGTCACACCTGTGCAGAGATGGCAGTTGTGTGATACAGTCAGCTGGTGAATTATTAATCCACCGTGTCTTAAAAGAATGTGTTTTCCTGTCTCTAGGAGGAAGTGAAATGTCACGGTTCCATATTTAGACGCAGCCAGATATTTTGTTTTGAAAATGGAACAAATATCAGAGTGGAGAGGTCAGACGGGTGGAGAGGTGGAAAGAGGGATGATAACGCCAGATACGCCTATGCATCATCACTAATATCCGTGTTCTTACCTTCAGACGCTCTTTAGGGAGGGCCGCTGCACCTTTCTTGATGACCTCTTGAACTCTCTCCACTGACAGGTCACTTCCTGCCTGCTCCAGTCGCTGGCTGAAGAATCCAATCACCTGCCACCACACACACACACACTCAATGCCACAACATGACAGGACTGCTGTAAACACTGAAATTATGATGTTTGCTCTGTGTGTGAGATATGACATTCCACAATCCAATGTGTGTGACTTGACCTTTAAACTCAAGAGTGATGGACGAATAAACCCCCCCAGAAATTTAGACAAAATGATAGCATATTGATTATAGAAATTTAAGAAAAAAATATTTCAATGAATACAGCATCACTTTATATAAACATTAGTGTATTTTTATATACAATTTTAATCAAATATCAATTTTAAATAAAGCAACATTGTAATATTCTCTGTTCTGATATTCTAATCAGTCTCTCTATATACATATATTTTCTCTAAAAAAGTGTTTAAAGCAGTAAAAACTATAAATACTTTTTTATATATGTATATACACACTCACACACACAGTTTTCCCTTTCTATCTTCAGTATGCAGCATATAGTATGTAGTATGCAGTGTACTAGTATTCCATATTTAAAGCGACCTGTGGATGTATTTTATTCTTTGGTGTGTGTTTAAGGCTGCAGTGAGTCATGCAGCCTTAATGCACAAGTGTGTGCGTTTAAACAGGGAATTTACATCCTGACTTCTGTAGATTACCCAGAAATGCCCTGGGCTACTACAGCACAATATAACTGCAGCAGGTCCAGTGCAAATCTCTGCATCTGCATATGAACGTTTGCACTGAGGGCTTTGTCCTGTATTACACAGATACAGAACAAAATCAACAGCTCTGTTGCAGTCCAGTGAGCTGCCTACCTAGGGAACCTATTTAGGCATCATAAGCACAGTACTGTGGCAGTGCAATAGATCAGTGATGGTAACAGATGGTAGTACCATGGTAGTTTTTTTTTAATCGTTTGTTGTTAAAAGATACGTTGTTCTGAACAAATTCAAAAGCAGTATTGCAGGTATACTTTGCAGGTGACAATCCCACAATGCAAAACGTAAATTATGTTTTATTCATAGCTAAAAACTATAAATACAAAACAGTTCCATTATTAAACACCAACTTTTTCACTCAATGTTTATGCATGCCATGTGTTTCGTGCTTATTAAAACAGATTTTAGTGTTTATATAATGTGTAATACAATAAAACAAATTTATACAAATTTATTTTATATATATATATATATATATATATTTTATAGAAAGAATATTAATATTTATACATAATTAATTTATACATATTAATTGAATGTATTTTGAATTTATTTTAGATTTAAGAATTTAGATTTATTTTTATTGCATATATGTGTGTTTAAAAATAATTTTTAATAGATAAAGTGTAATTTTATTTATAATTGTTATGCTTTATTTATAATTGTTATATAATAAAACAAATAAATACATTACATAAATAAATGTATAAAAATAATACAAGTGTACAAGTGTTTTTTTTATTAAATATTGCAAAACACATATTTTTTTGTTAATTTTTACCATGATAACAAAATGTTTTTTCATATCTAATTTTAAACAACTATATTATACATTTTATATATACAAAAATATAAATAAATAAATAAATAAATATATATTTATATTTTTATACTTTGTATTAAAACAAATACGGATTTTAAATCTAACATTTTATATATTATTTGAGTGTACAAATACACAACATAATATATTTAATACTTTTATAGTTGTCACGTCAATGTTACACTTAACATTGCATATTTATACTTCATTATTTGTGTGGCTCATGTGAGTTGTTGGAGAATATTTTAAATCAGTCAAGTGTCAGGTTTAGTTTCAGTTATCTGTGTTTGGAAGAGAGTGATGTCTCACCGTGTCGAGGTTCTGCATGATATCCTGGAAAGACGGATGTGATCTGAACTGCTCGAAGAGCTCGCGCTTGTAGAGCAGCGCATACAGCAGGTTTGGGTTGTGATGGAGCGAGTTACTCAAACAGGAGTTTATGATCTCCAGCATCATTCTGATCACCTCCTCGATGACGTTCAGATCCTGAGCCTGAGGGAACAAAATCACAGGAGTCACAATGCTGAAAATTCAGCTTTAATAAATTACATTTTACTATACAGTCAACAGCTATTTAGATTGCAATAATATTTCACAATATTACTGTATTTTTGATCAAATAAATGCAGCCTCGGTGAGCAGAACATAAACCACAAACACACTTTGATGGTTAAACATGCTGTTTATTAAGGCCGAGTCCAGCACACTGTGTGTGTGTGAGTGAGAGTGTGTTAAATGGGTTATCGTTTCCCTGTGCTCTGCTGCAGTCTGGGCAGTAACACGTTTTCTGGGTCACTCTCACACACACACACACACACACAGCGGCAACACAACTGCATCATCTCCATCTTTCTGCCACTTCAACTCTCTGTAGCCACAACATATATATTTCAAGCATCATATTTAAGCATGTTTGATGCCAGAGCTGTATGGATGCATAGTGTGTGTGTGTGTGTGTGTGTGTGTGTGTGATGATGATATCAGCCTTTACAGACAGTCTGGAGTCACTGTGTGACCACCAGTCTTTACATCAGCAGTTTATTCAGTGCGAACAAGAAAATCTTCCCCCTAACCAGGGGTAAAACAGGGCTAATTGTGATTGTAAAGCAGTAGATCTAAAAGAAAAAAAAAGAAAGAAAAAAAAAAGAGAGCATATATATAAAACAAAACAAAAACACGTGAAAGGAAAAAAAAGGAAAGAATAAAAAGACAATAAGAAAAGCAAAGAGAAATGGTGTCTATGCAAATAAATACAAATTTAAAATTATTAAATTAATGAATGTAATAAAAACTAATTAAAATAAAAAATAAGAAGAAAAGAGTAAAAAAAAAAAGATCAAGAAAAAGCAAAAGAAATGAAGAAAGAAAAAAAAGAAAAGTAGAAAAGAGTACTAAGTGATTCAGACTCACAGTTTTTAACAGTCTAATGCTAAGCCACTAAAGATTTAAGCACGAACTGTTATTTATTGAAGGAAATGTCTTTATTTTGTATACATTAAGTGTAAGCAAGACTCACACAATCTGATAACTAAATCACTCAAAAGCAAGTTTTTTGATTCTTTTGAGAAAGATTTCCATGTACTACAGCATGTCACGTCTCTGAAGAGCCGTTAGTCTCTGACCTCTGACCTTCTCATTTCCTTTTCTCCCACTGTCCTTCTCTACAGACTCTCTGCCTGCAGCCATTGGCCTCCTCTTCATGTTATTCATCCCATCCTTATTCTCAACACTGATGTCAGTTTCTGAGCCACAAATCTCTCTGGACAAAAGCAAGTCAATGGAACAGAATGTGCAAACGGGTTTCCATAGGAACACACACACACACACACACACCACATCAAACGCTCTTTGTGTGGATGCAAACTGAAGTGATTTTAGGAGATGACAGATCAGGAAAGCTCGAAAAAGAGCCCAGGAATGTACAAAAACGTTATGAATTTAGCTTCAATGACTGACAAACAACCGCAGTGCTGTTTAAAATACGGCAAAGGCCATTCAACTCCTGGAGGAAATACAAGAAAACTGAGTTGAGATACAAGAATAAAGACAGAAACAATACAGAGGCAGGCCGAGAGAGAGAGAGAGAGAGAGAGAGAGAGAGAGAGAAAGAGAGAGAGAGAGAGAGAGAGAAAGAGAGAGAGAGAGAGAGAGAGAAAGAGAGAGAGAGAGAGAGAGAGAGAAAAACAGAAACAGAACGAAAAGTAAAAAAGGAAAAGAGAAAGAAAAGCCTAAATAAAATCTAATATAAAATTTAAAAAAAGGCTAAGAAGAAATAAAACAAAAATAAAAAGATGACATAAAAGAAAAGAAAAGTGAAAAGAACAGTAAAGAGCTCTGAACCAGGAAAAGTGGTTTGTAAGTAGCACCAAAACATTGCTGGTCTGGAAGTAAGTTGCTGTGAACAACAAGAAAAACTCAACTTTTTGACCACCATTTCTGAAATAGCTGTGGGTTCTCAAAGCCATGAACATCAGCAGCAATGCAGGTTTGTGTTTCTGCTTGTTTGGGAAGCATCAATATCACGAGAGCGACTGGAGCAGACTCTTTATGTCTTTGGATACTCCATATATTTAATCATACAGATCTTTAGAATCTATAAAGACCATACATTTATTTAAGTGCCGTCAGAATAAAAACAAAACCTTGCACTTTTGTAAAAAAAAAAAAAAAAGAAAGCTAACAGGATGCGCTTTCTGAAGACCTAGAGCATGAAACTCCGTGTATACGTGCCTTACAGACTACAGATATAAAACGTATCGCTATAGAGAATAAAATGTCTCAAATAAATCAATTCAATTCAACTATTCTCAGGTCATGTAATCCTTAAGAAACACGCACACAGGCACAAGCAAAATACATCCATGAATCATATTCTTTCACCTGTAAATAATTATATGAATAAATGAAATTTGCATTTAGTAAACATAACCAACAGGCACACACACACTTGCATTTGTGGTTTACGGGGACTCTCCATAGGCGTAATGGTTTTTATACCGTACAAACTGTACGTGGTATTGTCCTACACTGACCCTACACCTAAACCTACCCCTTACAGGAAACTGTGGGCATTTTTTGAAGTTCATCAAACATTGTTTAGTATGTTTTCTAAGCGTTTTGTTTTACGGGGACACAGGAAGTGTCCTCATAAACCATGTTTACGTAGTAGTACCTATGTCATTATACACATTTGTGTCCTCGTAAACCACAAATTCAAGCACACCCATGAATAGATGCTTACACACTCACATACATGCACATTTAGCCTACATACATACATATGTACCTAAACATACTCTATTTATATTCATATCACCGAGTTATCAAATCCATCCATGACATACCTAGAGATGTTTCTGTGTCTTAAAAAGGGATTTCTGTCACTGACTAGCCTACTTCATCCATATATTATCTCTGATCCTTCCATTTATGACAATCGTCTTTGTTTTATAAGCCCTGGTAGACACACGAAGTCCTGTAACTCATTCAAGACAGGTGCTTCCCTTACCATAATACACCTAGAACAGGGATTGCTGTAAAAACGCACCTTTGGTGGGGAAGCGGTGTAACCTAATGGACAAGATATCTTGTCAATGGCGGGGAAAGCGTTTAGTAAATTATTAAAACGTTAATGCAAACTCCTTGCTTCATTGCATGCTCTGGAGTAAAATGAATGACTACTATCACTTTGTTCGTGCTGGTGAAAAAAAAGAGATCAGACAAACATTCAGATTTTTACAAGGAAAGACTACACAGGTTAAATACTTCGGCTGAACATGAGTAAAACACCTCAGACTGAATGAGTCTCACAGCAGCATCAGTGACGGGGAAACGCCAGAAGAACGGCAGCTTTACTGGAAAGAAACCAGGATTTGACAAGACGGTGGCCTTGTAAAACTGCCCCATGATTACTGTCTGCTACTGTTAGTGCTCCGTCTGAGAGCCACGCAAATGAATTTCTCTAGAAACACACATACTAGTAAACTGCCTTCAGTGTCCCCATATACTACCAACAGCACTGGAGACCATTCTTGATGTCAGGGTACAATTAAAGGCGAAAAACGCATGATGCAAGAAAGTGAAAACACGCTCTTCTATCACCTCTCCATGCAAACATTGACCCCAGTGTTGCTGCATTAAAGCTTAAATGAGTTATTGCAAACAGGTTTCCTGTAAAACCTGCATCAAGTACAGACCACTTGCAATACTACTAGCCTTAAAATTAGGGATGAGTTGAAGTTCAAACAAAAGTAAACATAAATGTCAATTTTTAGGCCATTTTGAGATCTGTAAAGAAAAGAAAAAAACAAAGAAGAAAATAAATTAAAAAGAAAAATATATGATAAAAATGACACAAAATAGAAGAAAACACAATAAATATTGAAAT
>JAUMHR010000081.1:1477530-1490621 GCA_032361145.1 Enteromius fasciolatus
GCCACTGGTATGGTATGAATGTGACTTAAATGAATTCACAAATTATTCTTTTCAAATGATTCTTTTCAAATGATTCTATTCAAATTATTCTATTTAAATGATTCTTTTGAGCAGCTTGTCTTAATTTTCTGGAAAGACTAGTTTAAATACTGGTCTAAAGTACTAAAAAAATCATTACGGGAAACATTAGGAAACCAGAATTTAAATCAGAACAACAAACTCACAGAACAACCCAACTGAATCCACAAATGACTCTTCTGAATCAATTTGAATAAATTGGCCAAAACAACCAAACCAGCCTCAATATCACATTATTGTTTTGAATCAGTCTAAATTACTAAATGAATCATGAATAAACCAGAATCTAAATTAGAAAAACAATCACAGAACCGCCCAGTTCAATTCACAAGTGACTCTTTTGAGCAGTTCTTTCGTCAAACGATTAAGAAACGACTAATCCGAATCAATACACAATGTTTGAATCTGTAAAGAAGTACTAAAAGAATCACTAATGAAATTGATCGGGAAACCAGAATCGTAATCTGAACAACAAATATACACACTATTCTGATTTAAGAAATAACTCTGTTGAGCCGTTCTTTTTAATGAATTGTTCAGAAGACTCAAACGAATCAAAAGAACCCAATCTTAGATGTTATCAGTTTGAATCGGCTAAAAGTAGTAAAAGAATCTTATTAAGAAATATTTATAAATGACTCATTTGAGCAGTTCTTTCTTTGTGGTTGTTTTTTATCAGTCTTTTGGGAAATCAGACTTTAAATCTGAACAACAAACAGCCTAGTCTGAGTCATGAATGAGTCAGTTACTGAATCGGTCAAAGACTAAGAAAATAACCAATTCAGTCTTAATTTCATCATTTTGAATCAAAGTACTGAAGTAGTAAAGAATAAATAACGGAAATAATAACCTAGAAGCACTAAAGAAGTACTAAAAGAATCAGTCACGTAATGATTAAGAAAGCAGTATTGAAATCAGAAGAACCGTACAGAGAAACCAGAATCTAATTCAGAACAATGAAAACACAGAATTCAGATTCATAAATGTCTGCTACCGCTCGCATGCTTAACCTCCTTTGAGCTGCGTTTGCTCTGTTCCAGATGAAGTCATGGCAAAATACGTGCACCGGAAACCAAAACATAAACATAAGTAACATGCATTTCACAATGACAAACAATAAATACAGCGATTTACAAAAAACACATGATTTTAGTCAGACTCTGCCAGAGCACAGGTTTATTTTATGCTGTTGTTTACAATGTGGCACAATGTTTTCACGTTATATAAAAGGATGTGCGATATTATTCAGAGAACAAAAGCCTTGCAAATTTCCAGCCAATCCGACCGTTGATTGTCAGCGGCCTTTGAGAACAGCCTGTGCGGCTCAGTTTCAGTGCATCTGAGGTGACCGGGGTGTTCTGCTACCAAAGTCAACAAACATTTCATTCACTTTAATTTAGTGTGTGTGTATCACAAACATCATGCGCAGAAACATGATCTGTTTGTGTTCAGCGGTGGATAAATGGAAGTGTTAGAAAGCGCTTGTTTGTTCTCTAACAGTTGCTCACCTTCCTGATCTCAAACAAGATCCAGTTTCTGGACCAATGCAAATAAGCCCATCTGTGATGCTAGACCGCACATTTACTCAGAATGGACACAAACAGACTCACCTGATAAAAGCAGTAGCTTCGAACACTCAAAACAATGTATTTACTGACAAATTATGATTACGAACGATGCTTCTGTTCCTTAAAAATATTATATAATAAATTGTAAACACTATACATTAAAGATTACTTTTATTATTATATCTGTCTGATTTGAAAAAAAAAACATTTAAATAATAATAATAATAATAATAATAATAATAAATCAACTTCATGCATCCATGATGAATAGAAATTAGGGCTGTCAAATGATTAAAAATTTTAATCAAATTAATCACTATTTGCAACTACACCTGAATTTAGATCAAGAACAACGCACTGTCACTTTAATTCACTGTAAAAATAGACTCGGCGCTGGCGCTTCTGCTCTACTCCTGCTACCCACCGCCTTGACCAAAGCATTCACAAAGCTGCTGTCAGCAAGACTCACTGTGACACTTCTCTGCAGCATGTGAGCGACACGGTTCATGTGTTCATAGCGTGTAAGACGAATTGCGGCAGTTCCAATGGTTGTTGTTTTGCCCCCACTTACGTGCAACAGACAGGAAGTGTTCTTTACAAGCCTCCGCAAAATGACGCTCCTCAGTTTTTAATACAGCCAGCGTAAAAGACGTCAGTTCCCACGCGTCACTGATGCAATGTGCAGTTACTCCGAGGCAATTGTTGCCCCACTTTCCTGACAAATAATTAGCCACACTGCGCACGCGTGAAAAAAATTGACGTAATTAACGACAAAAATAATTCACGCGTTATTTTTGACAGCCCTAATAAAAATAATAATTTCTAAAAAAAAAAAAATAATAAATAAAATAAAAAACATACTCTATATTTTGGCCAGCATGGTATATATAATACATATAATAATAAGAAAATGTAATAAAATAATCATCTAACCAGTTGTGTGTTGACTAACCTTATAATTCGTTGGGCGGCGTACTGGTGTAGGTTACGAAACTGGGCCGACATGTTGGCAAGAGCAGCCAGGCAGTTCGTGTGGAGGTATTTATCCTGAAGCAGAGGAAATCAATAAAACCATGCATAAATAATTTGTGTTGTTTCTTCTCGCAGGGCAAAACAAAATGAAACGGCTCCATTATACTTTGAATATAAAAACCCGCTATGTTCACTGGACTCCCTGGAAACCGAATATGTTCAGAGATCTAATATAAAACTTCAGCAATCTTGTAAAACCCGTGAGCTGGTCTTGCTGTTGCATAATGTATTTATATGTGCCTACGGCCCAAGATCTGGTTATTTATGGAGCATCACGTCAACATTATGGTCACTGGTCCTGGTCTCACCCTGGTCCGTGTCATGTTGAACTGGATGGTTCGAATCACAACCAGGATCAACAGACTGCCAAGAGAGATCTCCGTTAGCACCCGCTCCGTATACCACGAGATGTTCTTCAACATCTGAGAGAGAGGAAACAGAACACAACAATAACTAACAATGAATACACGAGTCGTTGCTGTGTTTAAAGGGTGATGATAAATTTGACAAAAAGGGTCATCCACGATTAAGATGAGTTTGTTTCTTTTTTATTTGGAAAATGCAGCATTGCTTCACTCGCTTATCAATGGATGCTCTGCAGTAAATGGGTGCCGTCAGAATGAGAGTCCAGACAGCTGATAAAAACATCACAATAATCCACACCAAACCACTCCAGTCCAGCAGTGATTGTCTTCTTAAGCCATTAACTGATGAACTGGAGTGGTGTGGATTATTGTGATGTTTTTAATCAGCTGTCTGGACTCTCACTCTGACGGCACCCATTCACTGCATTGGTGAGCAAGTGATGCAATGCTATATTTCTCTGAATCTGATGAACTCATCCACATCTTGGGATTTTAGACGCAAAGAACGAATGCAAAAAAAATGCTAATATTATTAAAATAAAACTAGTTTGAAAACACTCTTGGTCAAATGTGGTCTTTGTTATTGAGTTGTTGGAGCACACTGTGAATCGCTATAGTTGTCTGCAAACCAAATGATGATGTATACACTCTACAAACAGTGTCTGTGTGGGAGTTTTGATGAAAAACATTAGAACATCTGATGCATTGAAACAAAATCGACAAATAAATGTGCAAACACGTGTGCATGCATATCACTGTTATTTCCATGCAGATCTTTAAACATGAGCTCAATGGAAAACCGACCGCAAATACAATCTGTTGATTACACAAATATACTGAGTGCACACACACACACAGACTCGTGTCATTATCATTCCCTGCCTAGAATCAAACTTTTCTCTAAGCACAAATTCTCAGATGGCAGATTTCTGATATGGTTTATGTGTGTGACCTCACCACTTCATGTATGGAGCGGTTGAAAGTGTCGTCCTCCGTGAGGATGAGGAGGATGATAAGGGCCATGTACACATGATGAGAGTTTCTCTCCTCGACGTGATACAAGATCTCAAGAATCGGCAACACCTACAGAGCGTAAAATTAATAATTTAGTTCCGTAATCCACAAAAACACAAGTCGTCCCGCCCGCAATGAATGATTGACAGCAGTCAGGATGAGGTGTATGAATGAATGCATGCGTTCTGTCATTTGTACAGGTGATCTCACCAGGTTCTCCATGTCCGTTCGGGACAGTACATACGTCCTCATGTTGCTGTTCTGGTGCAGTAGTGTGTAGAGCAGTAACGTCACCTGGTCTGATTTCTGCTGCTCACACAGCGCTGTATACAGACTGTTAAAGTTGATCTGAAACGTGTGAGGCTGAGGAGACGGGATGGACGAGGAATCTGAAACACACACACAGCAGCGCTTTCAGTCAAACTAATTCAATTAACTGAGCTAAAATCACAAACAAACTGAGGCCGCTTTGGTTCACCTTGAGTGTTTTTAAAGCAGGTAACAGCCTGGCGGTAAGGGTTCGGACAGTCCGGGCCGTCGGTCAGATTGGCCAGAACCAGCAGTAATAGCAGACTCTGATTGGACAGCGGGAGTGGGTTCTGATCTTGCTCCGCCCCCGGCCTGCTGCCGACTCCGCCTAATGTGAACACGCTCCACAATCCACCTGAATAACACAGAAACCAATTACATCTGCTGGAAAACGATCAACAAGGAGTGACTTTAATTAATGGTGATACAGGAAAAGGTCACGCCAAACATTTATGACTCACAAAAACATGAATATTCATACATTTTTATTTTATTATTTTGTTTACATACAGTTAGCTGCTGAGGCAATTCGCAATTTTTAAGTTCTTTCTGCTTAACGTCAGATTACAAAAAAAATCGTACTACAAATAGACATGAAAAAGTAAATTCCAGCTGTTTCTTTTTTGGTGCAGTAGCCTTTAAGCAGATGGGAAAAAGCTAAAGGATGTACAGTATATTAAAACGGCTTTTGCAATTGTGACACACTTAAAAAAATGTCGCTTCAGGCCAGAAGCAGAATAACTGAGGCAGAAGATCATTCATGAAAAGAGTAGCAGACAACTGGACATGCTAATGGATCAAAAAAGGAGAGTTGCTATCTAGAGATCAACATCACAGTCCACCCTTTCGTTCCGTTTGAATACGTTAATGACAGAAGTATGTCTTAAAGCAATATTTACAAGCACACATTTTAATGTTTGAAGATTAAAAACAAAACCTGCAAGGCCACAATAAAGGAAACTGATTAAATGGCTCTTTTTGAGGCAGGAAAAACCCTGATACTTCTCATGTCTTCTTCTATGATGTTATTTTTGGATGCATTCATTTTTTTCATTTATTATTTACATTTTTAATATTACCCTCATTCTATAGTGACTTTCCTCCCTATCATTTATCTATTATTTATATTTGTTTATATTATACATGCGCATATGAAGAGTTTATTTGTAAAAACAGATTTCAACATTTTCAAAAAACATGTTTTATCTTTTTTGAAGTTATTTTTAACTTAGTCAAAATAACCCAACTGCAGTTTGATAGAGATGGAGACTGCAATGTACAATGAAAAACATGATTTTTGAATATAGTTACAAAGAATATTTTAATACTTAATAATAATGACTTGATGATATCAACCAGTAAAGATAATTGTTGCACCAGCAGAGCAAGTCATTCAATTTTATCATGCACAACAAGACAAGGATCATGCAAAAGGAAACTAATTTGGGCATCATGTTGACTTTAGCGTTGCGAAAACAAGATTGGTTGAAAGTTTTCCATCTAACGATGTTCAAACAGCAGGTCGCTGATGAAAAGCAATTGATTTTAAACAGAGTTACTAATCATTCAGGCATCGCATCGGGTCGGGTGGGTCGGAAAGAGCGAGAGAGAGTCGAGATGGAAATGAGATGCCTGTCTCCACGTCTAATCACTTGTGGCTGGACATCGCGGCCCCACCAGCAGACTGAAGCAGAGCCAGGATGTTAACAAACATCTACCGCAAATAAAAACAACAACACTGAGCAAGGAAAACTCCCAGACGCACGACTCCGAGAAGACTGATATCATTAAGACACTGATAACATTAAAAGGTCACTGGACTGATATGATTGGCTGCATCTATCCGTTAGGTTCTTCGTGACATCATCATGTTCTGCATGAATTGCGATGAAGTCACATCAGACGCCACGGCGACCTCAGTTCACCAATGAGACGCCAGAGCAGACTGTAATCTACTCATCAGAGCCAATCAGAAGCCTGTAATCTCTCGCAGACACACTGACACAATTTTATGACGGGAAAAATGATGGATGAAGGAAACATCCTTTTTATTAGCACACAATCTCTCTCTAGTTTGTCATGTGTGTGAGCCTTTTCTCTCAGCATTGATATAATATTAATCATTTTTCATACATTTCATGTTATGTTACTGTGGTATGGATTTTTAAAGTATCCCTTAAAACTCACTTCTAGGGTAGCTTTTGATGTGATTTAGGTGATCATACTGTTTTTTATTGTCCTATTTGTGTATTTTACTACTTTTATTCTGTGAATGCTACTTTTTATTTATTATTATTATTATTATTATTCTCTTGTACAGCGCTTTGAGATGCCTCTTTTAAAGGCGCTTTATAAAATAAAGTCTATTATTATTATTAATATAAATAGCAGGGGTGTAACGATACGGGTAATCGTATTGAACCGTTCGGTACGAGGCTTTCGGTTCGGTACGCATACGAACCGAATGATTCAGAAAAAAAAAAAAGTGTGCAAAATATAATGTTTTCAGTGCTAAGCTCAACAAGGCAGCCCAAATGACGGGACAGGCTACGTGTTGTCTGCCCCTTCCACCCTCAAACAGACGAAACTAGAAACACACACATTAACGTTACAAACTATCCCTGCGGCATTCAGGTGTAGACAGCATCTTATGTTTAATATTTGTATTGCATCACTCATCGCTTTAACGTTTAAAATAGAGTTAAGGAAGATGCATGGAACTGCAATCATTAGCTTTGATTAGCTCGTAAAGCCACGTCTCTTGTCAAAATGCTCATGGTGACCGCAGACTTAGATGAACGGTCTCCGTACCATTCATATCAATAGCAGAGTAATCTCCCTGCTCCCAAAGTTATAAATCTTGTATCTCCAATAAAACAAGATTGTTGAAATGTTGTGTTAATGTTGGTAAACAACAGCATATGATTAGCAATATAAGGTACCAACTTTTTTTTTGGATTTTAAACTGCGAGGCTCTGTTGAAAATAAAGAGCTTGTGCACGCAAAACGCGCATGTGAACATACTTTTACGTTATTTTTAATAAATAAAAATGTGAAAATAAATCAAAGAAATTCTTTTTTTATATTGTTTTTGCTGTATTGAAAACATAACGAACCGTGATTTGTGTGAACCGTTACACCCCTAATAAATAGTTTATAGGTTTCCTGCTTAAAAAACAATCTGGATTGCATCTTATTTATATGTATATATTAGTGGACCATGTCCACTAATATATATTGTAAGTAATCATGTTTTGGTAAATAAATGTGACATTAAATTTATGATTTTGGTAAGTGATAATAATCACTGCTTACATGTTCACAAGTGTTTATCTCACAATATTTATGTCTACTATGATTTATTAAAGCATTTTTGTTTTGGCTTTAATAATATATGTGGTAAAATTCATGACATTTTAGGATTTGATAATTGCATTACAATGTATAATGCATGATATATCCTCCAATGCTAAATGACAGGAAAAAACAATGCATTATCCATTACACGATTTAGAAATTAATTCCCATTAATTAATAAAAAAAAAATTTACTAGGTAATAAATATTAATAATATTAATTTAAAAATGCTGAGTATAAATATTTGCTTATTAAATATAAATAAAAAAATAATTATGAATGCTTTACTAAAAACACAATCTACACCAAGTGTGATGTGTCTTCACTCTCCTTTACTTCTGCACTGCAGATGCTCTGGGGTCTGTGTGTGTGTGTGTGTGTGTGTCCTGGGGTTGTTATTGTGAGCTGTGTTAACAGAGCTGCAGATAAATGAAGACATCGTGGCTGCCATCCAGCAGAGCTGAGAACACACACACACACACACACACACAGACAGAGGGGTTTTCCATGCCACTAACGCTGTCAGTACATAAACAGGCAGCTGAGGGTGACAAATGCTGCCTCTAGCTTCCACACACACTCCTGTAAAAGTCCCTGTGGATTTCTCTCTGAACATGTCCATTCAAACTCAGCGGCGTCTGATGCATTACTTATTATAAAGTCTGCGGGAAACATCAGATCCAGAAAGAGCCTGATTCAGACATCAGAAACCATGGAAGTGTCTTGTCTTAAAAAGACACAAAGGCTACTGTAATTTCATATCATGTAAAAATGCCATCAACAACACCCACAGAGCAAATTCTGACAGGTTTATACCTCTGAAGCAATATTTTGCCAAATTTTTGGTCAGTTCACTGGGCTCAGGGAAAAACTTCCTGTTCATATTCAGCAAGATTACACTAAATATAGATATTTTCCTACAAAAGTAAATGTTGACATAAAGGCCAGCCTGTAAATGAGTGAAGAGGAAGAGAGTTGGGTTCATGCAAAGCCACCTGTCAGATCTGTGTGTGTGTGTGTGTGTGACAATCTCTTTAGAGAGAGTATATGTGGCACTAAACGTATACATCAACATTGTCAGGATTCCTGCAAAGTCTTCTGCTACTTCCTAACACTGGGCTCCTGTATGCGTGGACAGCTACAGCACTTCCTATCTGCTGCTATAAGCCCCCCACTACTTCCTGTCACCATGATTTCAGCAGGCGACAGTGTGGAGTTTAATCAGCAAAGCTTGCGACCATCAGGATGTTCTAAATGTTTTTTAAATGGTTGCTTACTAGTCCAAGTCAATGTACCTGAAAAAGGAAAGAGTTATCAGTAATATTAGGCTAAAACATGATTCTCTATGATTCTCTGCTTTTAACATTCACCATTTCTCTCTCTCTCTCTCTCTCTAGCTGCAGTTTGAGCCGAGACGATACTAATCCTGAACGCAGACACAGTGACGGCCTTGAGACTTACACAGCACAAACACACAATAGCAGGATTCTGGTAATGCCAGATGCAAGTTCAATAACTACTAAACGAACGCAGTGCTGATGGTTAACAGAGCTGTTATTCACACAGATCGAACACAATACTACACCAGAACACTTCTGGAAATCTGGAATAAATTAGGAATCATAAATAAGTTTTTAATTTATATTTATTTTTTTAATAATCTGATATTAATAGTTATTTTCCCAACTGATACTCAAAAGTGTTATGAAATTAAAATAAAAAATGAAACAAAATCTAACTAGGCTAAATTAATTAATTAACTTATACATAAAATTTTTGCCTTCTAAAAATTAAAAATTGTAAATAAAATAAAAACTATAATAATTTATTGTATTATGATAGTCTGTAAAAATGATCAGACAATATTAAATGAGAATTACTGGTAAACTGTCATGGAAACAATGCATATTTATGGCCCTAAAAGGCATCATTTTCTTATGTCACCTAATTTGATGTCTCTGTTTCTTATGATTTGGTGTGAAATGGGATCTGAACTTGTTTTCACAGAGGAGAAAAAAGAGAAGTAAAAGATTACAGACATTCAGTAGCCCAGCCCAGGGAAACACAGAGACTCCAGGATCTCCCATCGGCTCAGGGAAACATCAACACGCCAGCTTCACACAGATCACCGCCCTGATTTATGAAGCACAACTGTTTCCCAGCGAGCACTGCTCTCTAAATACTATCATTCATCTCTTTTTTGGGGTGGTTTGGTGTGACGTCGCTCTCGAACCAGCTAACACGTATGAGTATGCATCGATTTATCCATTAAAAACACATAGGCAACTGTGTTGACGGATTTCCTATCGAAACAGGAAGTTTGGCCTAATAGACACCAAAAAAATGCTCGACCTTCCATAATAAATTCAGATTTAGTGTTTTTAATATACAGGCAAAATTAGGTTATCCATCACATTCCTGTTTCTAGAGCAACTCAAAATTTAGCGAAATGACCATAAGCCTTTTCTCAGACAACGGCGGTACGTTTATAACCGCGAGCGAATGAAATGTCACTGAAAACATCGTAAACGGTTAAGTGGAGCTAATATTAATGTGATCCTGAAGGCTTTCCGGCACGTGTAATTCCAGAGTGACGAATTGTGGCCGTCTAATCCCGCCTGAATCTTTCCATCCCGCAGCAGCGGAAACAGGATCAGGTCCAGAATTCCTCCTGTGGCTGACGGGACTGACACACAGGGCTTGTGTCTCCATTTAGCTGGCCTGATTTACCCGTCAGACAATGAAGACACACTGTCTGGATTCCACACACACATTGGGACGTCATCTTGGCACTGACTCACAGCTGTTAACAAGCTCATTTTGTATCTTTCGGGCAGTCGGGTGTCAGTCGATGATACATGGAGTTCTAGACTCTAATCACACTTCTGACTAACTGTGTCCGTCTCAGTGAAAGAGACCGATACGAGCACTTTCAGATGAGACCGGAATCATTTACTAGAACTCATGGTTAGTTTTCATTTGAACTCAGCAGTGGCTGGAATACTTTCAGTTTACTTATTATTTAATGCGGTGGTTTTCTTGTTTCAGTTTAGTTAGTGCATAGTTTTTATTTTATTTAACTGTAGTAAAATTTTATTACAATTAATTAATTAGCATATTTTAGCATTCATTTCAGTTCTATACTATTTAATATTTCTTATATTAAATATTTTAAATATTATATATTAATATTTAATAATTAAAAAAACACAAAATAATGCACTATCCAATACTATATACATACACACACACACACAGTACATATCTTACATGTTTTCATGTTATGATTTTTTTTTAATTTAATTTAAATAAAAACTTGTAAAATTCAAAATTTTAATACATATTTTTAAATAGGCTTTACTCTTTATTTAATATTTATTTTGTATTTGTTATTTATATTCTTTTCAATCACTTAAGTGTGAAGGTATTAAATATAAAAAAAAAATTAAACTAGACAAAAAAAAAAACTAAACTGGAATTACCAACTAAAAATGAAAAAACTAAATTTAAAACCATATTTACTCTGGATCACTTTATAAACAGCATTTTTGCTTTTGGTTTCATTTCAGTTTTTGTACAGTATGATGTAAAAAAATGAAATATGTGTTTATCAGTAGTATAGTATATGCTTATTGCTGAAACACAAGAACAATTTTGACAATTGTGAAAAACATGCGTTCCGTTCATGTCTCTTGAATAAGACAAAAAAATATATATATATATGTATATATATAAATGATTCACAATCGAGTGTTTGTTTATGGGTTAGTCACAGTGAGACAGACGTGAATGTATGTCTGGTGAAGGACAAGTCTTGTGTGTGTGTGTGAGATGGACACTGGTCTGAATTCAGAGTGTGTAACTCAATATTATGTAAATGATCAAGACAAGAGTGGAGTACATACAATGAAACGTGTGTGTGTGTGTGTGTGTGTACTTCTGCTGACACGTCTGAGCAAACCAGACGCCAGACAGACAGACAGACACAACTGTCAATAACACACAAAGCAAACACATGCTTTGGGTTTTGTTTCTGACAGTCCTTTCAAACAAAAGCTTGTTTGAAAAACTTTATCAGAGTGATAAAAGGCAAAATGGGCACGTGAATCAGGTGCATGTGGGGATTTTCACATGCAAATTCAGGAGAAACTGGACTGAAGGGTTTATTTACAACCAATACAAATATTATGATCTGAAAGAGTAATCAGACCCCGTTCAACCTCTACAGACCCGGACATTCATCCTACAACACGGACATCATTTCAGCTGTAACCAACAAACACCAGAGCCGGTGTGTGAGCTTCAGTGTTTATATACATCGCTGAAGTGATCTAAGTCTGAATGATTTGATCAAATCTGGTAAAAATCTCAAGATGCATCAGATGTGGTGCATTAAACTCACTGGCGACTCCTGATGCAAGTCCGTACAGCAGACCTCCTCCGTCCGACTGCGTCTGCAGCACATGTGTGGCAGGAGGACACTTCTCCTGTCTGATGAAGTTATACAGCAGCGTCTTCACCAGACGACTCGTCAGAGACAGACTACCGGCAAAGAAAGACAGAGAATGAGCAAACACACTATATTCAATCAACTGTTGCACCTAGTACCTACAACTATAACTTAGAAAAAAAAGAAAAAAATATAACTATAACTTAGATTAGATTATATTGTTATATGTTCATTATTTCAGAAAATGCTGAAATAAAATAGATTATAAATATGAAATGAACTCTAACCCAAATGAACTTAACCCTAACTTTAAAAACAGATTTAGAAAATTGCCTTAGCATTTTAACCAAAACAAGATCAATTAAATAAATAAATGAAAGCTAAATAAAAATATCTAAATTAAAATAAAATAAAAACTAATAAAAATACTAACACACATAAAAAAATAAATAAAATAAAAACTGAAGATATAATTTAAGTTCAAAATATTATTATTACATATTATATGTATGCTCATTGCCAAAGTAAAAAGAATTTTAAAGAAACTTTAAAAGTGATGTGTGTGTATTAGGGCTGCAACAACTAATTGATAAAAATCGATAAATATCTATAATTAAATTCGTTGTCAACGAATGCCGTTATCGATTAGTTGGGCGCAACCACAAAATGCACAAATACACACAGCCGCTCGCGCAATGGAGCTTACAGAAGCGTCTGCGGAAAAAAGCACGTGCCTGAAGTCTGAACGCATCTAAAGATGACGGTAACCTGCACACTATGCAACACCGAGCTTCCACGGCACGATCTTTCCCGTTCACTAAAAAAACTCTGGTGTTGGTGGTAACGGAGCGCGGTAAAGTTAGTTTTAGGTTAGATATTCGCCTCGGCTGCTTCAGGGAGCGTCTGCAAATTTACATC
>JAUMHR010000081.1:1491880-1505396 GCA_032361145.1 Enteromius fasciolatus
TTGCATTTCTACAGTTGCATTTTTTTAACAGTCCGATACAAAGTTAACTTGTTAACTAGCACATCTGTTTTCAAATGTAATTTGCCGTGGTTTTACTTATGCATATATCATTTTATTATACAAAATTACATTATTTTAGCTGTTTGATTAACTCTACATGTGGCTTTTGGATTTTTTAAAGTTCACTTTTATACATAAATTTGTGATTTGTGGTCTTATATAGTTATAAGCAAAACATCAAATTAAAGAAGTGTTTAGTTTTTATCGGATTAATCGAAAAAATAATCGCCAAAATAATCGTTAGTTGCAGCCCTAGTGTGTATATTTTTTGATCGTAAACTTATAAAAGTTTATTTCAAAGTGAGTAAATAAATAATGGAGTATCTATTTACACTAAAACGTATCAGATTGGAAAGGCATTTGTTTTCAGGGCTTCATTGAACCAATAAGGCAGCATCCATTTAATAAAAACGATCATTTATACTCACTGTGCTATTACTGCATACTGCAGAAAATCTTGCTATTCTTACATAGCGTAATTAGTATCTATGACTATTTTCAATTAGCATAAATGTTATTTTGATTTAGCTCACTTTGGACGTTTAAAAGAGCAGAGGGTTTACACAACTTGGTATTGATTAGATCACAGGAGCATATTTCAAAAATTTTAAATAGGGCAACTTTATCATTGTGCTATTAGTTTTGATATATATTAAGTGTTCACACCTCTCTGACCCCAAAAATAACGAAAGTATGAAAATCAAAAAGATAGCAACATCTGCATTTTTGGTTTCTAGAAATGTACGTAATGCTGCATTATCAACGTTCATTTGCACAGAGGCGCTTGTGTCCCTAGATGTCTCTGCTTTTATGTACTTGCACAGAGTCCGTCTCAGTCCTGAAGACAACGGCAAGGTTTGACGAGTGTTCGTTAACGACCTCAGACGTGCAAGCTCAGCTGCAGTGCTGAAGAGCTAACGAGGGAACTTTAAAAGCTCAGTATCACTGGTGCGATGCAAACGAGCCCTCCGGGTGAACTCAAGCAAAGCTCCAGACGAGAGCATCTGGTGAATTAATGAACACCCTCATTTGCATATGAAATGGCAGCGCTTGACAGTCGTCCTTCTGTTAATGCCGGTCAGGGGCCACGATATCACACTGGGACAAACTTCATAAGAATAAAACACTGCGGTAGGCAACAACTTTTCACTTGTATTGGCTCTGCTTCACAAGTTAGTAAGTATATGATGCGTCGCTGGAGCAGTTCGATTAATATTTTCAGTTGTGTTGCGTGTATTGCCATTAGTTTAACTACTGCAGTCCATTGCATGTACGTGTGTGGGTTAAACATGTTTTTTGCTCACCATCGTCCTCTGGTCAGGTAGCCGTAAATAAGCCCCTCCCTCAGAACCTCTTTGTGGAAGAGCTGATAGGACAGCAGCACTAGAAGGGTGGTCACAGCCTCGAACAGGATGTTGTAGGTGATGTCACTGTGGAAACGGACACATGACCAGCATTAATACAGACATTTATGTTAATGAGCCAATCGGTGCCGTGCTATACTATGGTTTTACAACATTTATAAATCTGCAAAAGACAAAGATCAATAAACAACATAATTATTAGAGCTATCAAATGATTGTGATTACCGCATCCAAAATAAACGTTTTTTATATAATATATGCTTGTGTACTATGTGTATTTATTGTGGGTGTTTATATATATTTTTTGAAAACATTTAGATGTATTTACATGCATTTATTTTTATTCATATAATTTTTCTTAAATATATATTGTACACGCATGTGTTTGAATTTATATAGACATAATAAATGTACAATATACACACATATGGAATTAATCGAAATAAATTTTTGATAGAACTAATAATAATATATATAGTATAATAATATATAGCATTACTGAAACAATTAAATCAAAACAAAATACCAAACCAAATCCAAAAAATTAACTAATCCAAAAATCAAGCATATAATAATAATAAACATTAACAAATAATAAACAAAGCAAAAAGAGACAAAAAAATAAGACACAAAAGGACAAAAATCTAAAATAAAAACTAAACAAAATACTAAACTAAAATATCAAAAAGCCACAACAAAAATATATTTAAAAAATAAATAAATAAAAATTAATGCATTTTATAAGCACTCAAATGAAACCGTTTATTACCAATAAAATACGTTGTGGCACTTTTTAAGTTTAATGAAAAATTGTGAAATATGACCTAGTCAGATCATAATATCATCTATCACATTCACAAACGCCTGAAGTGAACTCATTGCCCCTCTCATTCTCCAAACACACACACACACACACACACACACACAACATCAATAGAACAATCTCTTTCTTTCTATTGTCCCTTATTTCCTTCCTTAAGATTTCTCTCTTCACTTCCACTTCCTAGTTCTGTGACGTCACTTGGCATGATTCCCTTTCACTTTTTAGACGCGCACACACACACAAGCCGGCACATTAACACAAACACATGCAGTGTTTATTGCTGGATTCTGTTTCGTATATAAAACAACCAAACTCCACAATGGGCCAAACAACACATTAAATCATAACTAATGCTTTTTTCCTGATATTATTTTAATTCTTTGAATTGTTCAACTTAGTAAGTTCAACTTATTGTAAGTACTGTACGTACCCTGAAAATGAAATGCGCTATTAAAAACTTGATCATTTTGAGTTGGACTTGACTCGTCCCAGATGGGCGTTTTATGTTGAAAATATGGAAAATATTTTCGAGAGAAAATCTGCTGAATTCTGAGTAATCGACGCAAACAAGGTCAAATGTACTAAATTGAGATGACTTTACCACAAAAAAATGTAATAAACACACTAAGGATGACGAATATAAGTAATAGGTCTTCCAGTTCTGCAGAAATTCCATGTTGACCTTTTTAATTAAAAATGCAAATTATTGCAACAGAACTTGGTATGATTTCTAATATTACATTTGCATAATTTTAATAACAGCCTGGGCTTGCAAATTTTTTGTAAAGTGTTGAATAGTCAAATGACAAACATCTCCAAAAGCACAGAAAAACATTTCTCATAATCAATCTTTATCACAGTTGATTGAAAATAACATGATTAGTCACCATAACAGAATTTTATCCATACGAAACCGTTCCATCTCAGATTTATTTTTGCATTGGAAAGCGATGAAATGCAAAATTGTGAGCCTTAAATTTCAGCCGGTCTTACATAACATGGACTTCCTTTATGATTAATTTACATCCTTTCATTGTATGTATGCCATCACTGTACACAGCTACTGTGTTGTAGAAAGAGTGTCATACGGGGTTGGAACGACATTCAGAAATGCCTTACTGTACTCTGCAGCTCTATTATTTCTTGTTTTGATCTGTGTGGTAATTTGAGCGATATCCTTCACAACAGCGTGATAAGAATCCTGTCTCCGGCTCCAGAATCACTCAGAAACACGTAGGAACCAGCGAGCCGGGGCTCTGAATGTGACCCGCGCCTGACTTCTCTCAGTCAGCACGTAGCAAGGAAACCAGACAAACGGCAACAAATACAGACACGGGACAACAACAGCAGACTGAGCTCTGTTACAATACAACTGTGATGCAATCCACTCACACATGTGATCAAGCACAAATAACACACTCAATTCAAACCCGCTTAAACCCGTGTTTACGTGACGTTCCTTACCTTCTCCATTAGTTCTCAAGGCTTTCTGATTTGCAAACTCAGCCTCTTTATTTGTCAAGATCATGTGTATGCACACTGATGATTATCTCTTTTTTATTTAATAAAATAAAACAAACCTTTACTTGGAACGAGTGGACTAACCGATTTGAATGATCAGTTTTAAAAAGCATTAATGATGTGTTTTTAATTGCTGGAACAATCTGTGCTCATAAATCTTGCTTTAAGATCACAAACGTGTATTAATAAGGTAAAGAGGGATCATTTAATTGATGAGCTACACATTCACACACCCATCAACGTTTTCTTTTCCACATCAGCATTGCGCAACTCATCTGTCTTTAATAGGCTTTTGGTTATAGACTGGGTGGAACACAAGGACACTCTAGAACATGACAAACAGATCGACATTCATTGAAGGCAGATAAATCAATCTGTCCTTTAAATACATAAAAACACTAGAACTACGCAGAAGGAGAGCTGAATAATGCAGAACTCCTGCGCCACTGTGTTTATGTGTGTGCGAAGGGGCGTCACTCAATAAATCATGGCTTCATGCATGAAGGTGTCCTCCACTCAGGTGTGTAAATGACAGCGGGTCACACAGAGGTCTGACGAGACACATGGGCGCTCAGGGAGAGCGGAGAAACAGCTGCGACTTTCAAAAAACGGAAAGGGAGCGTGGAAAAAATTGAAGAAGAAAGCATTATTTTAAAGGTATATTGCACCCAAAAATTAAAAGTTGCTGAGCGTTTACGTACCCTCAGGCCATCCAAGATGTGGATGAGTTCGTTTCTTCATCAGATTGGGAGAAATGTAGCATCGCTACACTTACTCAGCAACGGATGCTCAAAAATACATTGTACGGGCCAAAAATCATTAGGATTAAAGACCATGCTCCATGAAGATATTCAGCAAATTTCCCACCATATATATATATTAACACTTAATTTTTGATTAGTAAAGCGCATTGCTAAGAACTTCATCTGGACAAATTAATAGGTGATTTTCTCAATATTTAGATTTTTTTGCACCATCAGATCCCAGATTTTCAAATAACAAAGCCAAATATTGTCCTGCTGTCCCAAATTTGACCTTCATTCAGCTTTCAGACAACGCATAAATCTCAATTTTAAAAAAACTGATATTATGACTGGTTTTGTGGTCCAGGGTCACAAATGCATAATCCATAACGATGCTTGCTTCATACAAAAATTCCATCCCCTGTTGTTTCTCACTACAAAACCCACTTACTTACTCTGTGCTCACTTCTCTCCTGACACGAGACCTCGTCCCTGGAGAAACATGTATTTTAACATCTCCGTAATGGATCTGTTTCTTACAAACACACAGCTTCTGTCTTCTACAGACATTAACTGATGGACTGGAGTGGTGTGGATAATTGTGACTCATTCTGACGGCACCCATCCATTGCTGAGTGAACGATACAATGCTACAGTTCTCCAAGTCTGATGAAGAAACAAACTTATTTACATCCTGGATGGCCTGAGGGTGAAGACATTTTCCTTTCTGGGTTCCAGTAACAGTACTAGATTTAACTTCTTGGAACTTCAAGGACATATATTTGTGTGTGCAGATGACAGTGACACCTCATTGTCTGAGTCAG
Source organism: Enteromius fasciolatus (assembly GCA_032361145.1). Classification (NCBI taxonomy): domain Eukaryota; kingdom Metazoa; phylum Chordata; class Actinopteri; order Cypriniformes; family Cyprinidae; genus Enteromius; species Enteromius fasciolatus. Next base: position 1,497,216 of record JAUMHR010000081.1, read on the forward strand.
AGCTGACCTTCACAGGCTGTACGTGAGAGACCCGTCACATTTCACGACAATAACCTCCTTCTCACACTGAGACATACTTTATCGCTTAGTGTTTGCAAGACAGATAAATCCAGAACAAAACAAACACAAACAGTTCTTCTCCAGTACTCACAGAAGCGGCACTTCGACGATGAGATGCACCAAATTACACACCAGCTCCTCCAGAAGATCCTCACAGATGGAGTCTGCAAACACACGTCAGTAATGTAAATATAGTCTCTGAGAAGTTACTTTAGGTACGATGCTCATTCTGATTGGTCAGAGATGACATTTATGCTCAGATGTGCCTGCTTTGAGGATTGTGACACACTGAGGAGCTGTCAGGACTGAGAGACAGTCAGATGGACCAAACTCAGACGTGAGACTCTTTACCTCACTCAAATGCACTAGCGCTTATTATTTTTGGCTATTTGGTCATTATTACTGATAAGCAGACTGAAGACACTGGAGAAGAAACAACATCAGGACATAAACCCAGGCCTGCATGTCTTACTCTGATGCTGAAAAGACCTTCAAAACACCACCTTGATCTTCAACACTGGAAATCTGTGCCAGGGTTATGATCATTAACTGATTTTATAATTAAAAACATTTTAACTCATTACAATAATGCTGAAAGAAATATTAGAACATTTTAAAAAGGTACTTCAAATAATTAAAAAAATGAACTTAAAAATTAAACTTAATTAAGCCTAAAAGAATAGCAATATAAAAACAATAATAATAAATACTGACAAAAGAACAACAAAATAACTAACAGTTTTATTTAAAATGAAAAGCAATATTAAACTAAATTAAAAATAAGGCTAAAATCTATAACTGAATGAATAAATAAATAACATTAAAATGGCACTGATGTGTGTGAGCTCTCTTAATGAACTAATAATGTGTTATTCCACATTAAACATATTAACAAAGTTAAGAGTTTGGAGTAATTATAACTAGCTTTACTAAATACTTATACACAGTCTCAGGACAAATCTTGTAACATCTGCAAATATAAATGTATCATCAAACAATGAAAATTTGTATTTTCATAAACCATAAATCATTATTACTCATTGTGTAAAGTGTGACCATGACGAGAATAGAATTCTATATCATTTAAATGTGTCTGTGTGTGTACCTGAAATAACATGGTGATAGTGATTCATTCGTGTATGTGTTATACCATATGTTCCCGGCGCCCTCTCCTGGTAGGAGAACTGTAAGTGCAGCTCTTCTTCATTCATCTCCCTAATGAAGACCTTCAGCAAACAGCGCACAAGGAACAAAGCATTATGGGCCTGCCAGATGAACAACTGACTGAAGAGAGAAAGAGAGAGAGGCACAGATCATTACGGACCTACAGCAGCCTGTGAACTGTGGCTGAACATCTCACACACATACAGACCAGGACTTCACCCTGCGGTTTGCGTTCAGAACACACATGGCTTCACCCTGTCAGTGGTTTCGAATCATCCTTTACTAAAGCAACACCCATACAGACTGTCAGGCTGCTGCAGCAATCGCATGCGGATCAACAAAGCGTTCATATCAGCAGCTATGAGCACGCAAAAATGAGAAATTTAGAATTTATGTATTGAACAATAAAAAAAATGCATCCAAATTGGAGACTCATTTTAAACTATAAACGTAATTTAATGCTCACCTGTCAATCATTTTTGCACAAAAAACATAACTGAATGATTTTTTTTATAGTTTATTATTATCTATTTGCATTTATTTTATTTTATTAAAAGAATCATGTTTTCAAACTCCATGATAATTGCTTCGAATATGCAAACATTTGTTAATTGTGAAAACAATATAAATAATTATATCATTTTTACATAAATATTTGTTCATGTCAAACTGATAGTTCATATCAATTTACTTTGAGGAAAAACATTTCCTATAAATCTGGTTATTGTGTAATTAAAACAAATTCAGTTTGTTAGTATTATGACAGAACTCGTACCCATTTCATTATGTATGACTGACAAATATGTGTTGCATTAGCTTTATTAGTTTTTTAAAACTGTAATCCTAATGATCAGAAATTTTGTATGCTGTTCAAACACATAAATCTTATTTTTGGGCTATATTATATTTTTTGGAGTCTGAATCAGAAGCGTGATGAGAGCAGGTCATAAATATTCTCTCAGGCTGAGGGTTCACATGCGTGCGCCGGGTCACTCCCTGCTTTGGATTTATGCTACAGCAACACTTTGAGCACAAACATCAGCTCTGGTGGTGCATGTGTGACGCCATGGGCTGCACCACTGCTATTCCCATGGGAAAATCATATCAGAAAGCATCCTAACGGTACAGTGACTAGTGAATGTCACGGACAGCCTGTGTGGGAAAAGATGCTCGTGAAGAACACGTTTCTCAAAATCACACAGACCTTCTGAGAACCACAAACAAATCTCAAAAGCCACTTTCACACACAAAACCCATTATGTGCACACAAAATCGTTATAGTGAATATGTATTAAGATGCTACACGTTGTATATGCATTGCTACCGTGTGATTATTCTTAATAAGAAAAATTGTGCTACTTATGAAATAAATATGAAAGAAATAAACTACTTTACTTCAGCTATTTAACAAAGAAGCTTTTCTCACTAGTATTAGTTTAACCTGATGTACTAAAGCTACACACACATAAAAAAACACTAATAAAAATATCAAAAACACCACAAAATTACAACAAACATTCATTACAATGAAAGTGCTAAAATAAGGTCCTCCTAATAATGACAGCTTTTTGTAAAGCGTTACCAAAATAACCCTGCTTACTAACAAGATCCAAAATCATACATGCAAAATCAATAAATTAATAATTCACTTCTGGACACAATTTATGATGATAGCATTTCTATGACTTTCAAAAGAGGGGGACAAATATTGATTAAGGTGGTCGGTAGAGAGAAAGATGTCAGCAGCTTTTACTAGTTTGCAGTACAGTGCTATAAATGTACATTAAAAATATTTTTTCAAGTATATTTGTACTAGATTTACAATGTTAATAATGCAGAAACACATGGAGAAAAGTAAACTTGTATGCAATTAATGAATGAGAATCAGTGTTGAGTACTGCAGCTTTCACGCAAGACGTTTTGGATGCCCTTATGTTATTTAGCTTTTATTAGGATTTGAAGATACATGCGATTCTCATATGCACACATTATTGCAGACGTATCTCACTTACTCTTGGCATTCTGTGGAAATCTTCAGTTCTTTGGTTCTGCTGAGAAAAACTCTCACCAACGCCCCGAAGTTCCCAGACCTGGGGTTGTTCTGAACTATGAGAGACACAGACAGATGATCAAACACACCAAACATCGCTTCCCATCTTTAGGACTGATTTCATGATAAGAGCTACTTAACCAGATCAACTGAAGGACAATAAATTACATACAGTGCAGTATAAAAACAGGGATCGTTTTGAATCATGTGGCTTTAAGAGCCCTGAGTCTGAAATTACAGACCTTTATTTCACAAGACAGTGGGTTTGAGACAGCGTTGCGTCTCTTTGTGCAGACGGCTGTAACGAAACGGCAGTAAATTATACAAAACACACATACTCAAAGTCTTGGCCAGCGGGACGACTGCCTCCTCCAGGAGTTTAGCATCAGCACTGCAAACACAGACAGAGAGAAAACCATCCGATGAGAGATATCAGAGCACCGTTTACACTGACTTTCACACAGTCAAGGGATGTGAGTGGGAAAGGCGGCCTCGCTTACTGCAGTGATAACAGCCATCTGATAATGGAAAGCACTGCTCAATAAATAATGAATAATAAATAAACTTTCATTAAGTGAATACAGTCATTATTTTAGCTCTGTACATGTTACACGCATGCAAAATGTAGGGCACAGAAACATTTTTTTAAAGAACTTACAGCAATGAACTGAATAACAATTGAACAGGTTATGTCTAATATTATAAGTGTTTTTTTCAGACTGTTAGTAAGAAAACATCCTAAAGACACTGTTAAGTGTTTCATTTCTAGCACTTTATCTATCATTGGCAGTAGATTTTATCTCTAAAGGAGTTTTTTCCTCCTACACTGTAGCACTGACACACGCCAGAAACGTCACATTTTTATTCCCGTTTATATATTGAAGGCTTTTACAGATTGATTTGTTCATATATATAATTAGCTTGATTACATGCAATATTTTAATCCACCCCAAAAGTCTGAAAATATAGTGTTTTCTGTCCATTCAAAGCACTTTCTGAATTAAGGAGTGATAAAAATGAGGTGTAAAACCTTTTGACTTTAATATGCCAAAAAAAATTAAAACATGAATTTTGAAACTGACATATAAATGTATGCAAATGGTGCTTATTTCAACTAAAATTTAATCATTTGCATATCTAAACCTAACATTTTAGAAAACAACTTCAATGTATCAATGTGATGCAAAGCGATAACTATTCGTTTCACGTTTCACGTTTCAGTGTATCGCCTAAATTTGTTAAATATGTTAAACTAATGAGAACAAGCGTTACGCATCTAATAGCTATTAACAACAAAAACATGGAAATGACATGAAACGTGTACCTTTAATCATATTTGAGCAAACACTCAATCAACATGAACAGGTGAATTAGTGTTTGTGATGTGAGATGTCTCCCTCTGGTGTCCGAGACACTGAGAGAGCAGAAGATGAACCTGAGATCACGACATCAGCACATCTTAGACTTCTTTATATCTTTTTAAGCAGTTAAAAAAATGCCCTCTTTATTTTCTCAAGCCGCGTTCATTGTGTGTGTTTTTATGGAACCTGTTCAATTTCACTAAACAATATACATAAAAGAATAAGGAAGCGTATTACATTTTATTGTGCTTTAAATAAGTAAAAACAAATTGTAAAGACAAAACCTTACATGGGGCAAATTACAACTAATTAGTATTTGGGGTGAAAGTAAGTAATCTTATAATGTGTCAAGCTGTGCGATCATCATCTGAATCGTTTGACTGCACAAATACATATTATTTTAAGCATTATATTGCATGCGATTGTCATACAAAGCATGTCAGTAAAGCGGGTTCTGTGATTATTAATACATTTCCATCACCAGCTTTCAGATGGAGCAGCTTTTAATACACAGAGCCATAGTTTACTGACAAGCAACGCATGCAATATATCGTGCAGCCCTAATACATTTATTTTAGAGAACAGCAGCAAAATTAATGCTAATATGTATGTCTGCCTTCGTGTCTTTGCTTTCAAACGGTACTACGCTTATGTAGTATAACCTTAATAATAAATTACAAATCTTCACAAACAAAATAAACGAGCTATATCTGAGGCAGAGCAGCAGATTTTCACTGAAAGGTGGCATGTTTACGTCCGAATGAATGTGACTGTGTGGGACATCAGTGATGGGGGTCTGAGGAGCGTCTCACCTGCAGGTGGGGCTGGTGAAGGTGAATGAGATCAGCTGGTTCCAGAAGGGCTCGTTCTCTGAAATGGAGTCTGGACCAATCAGAGTGCGGATGCTCTGGCTCTCTGACAGGTCGCTCACCTGACTGGTGTTTGCACCCATCGCCCTCAGAAACCACCAGAGACTTCCTCAGAGCCTCATCATCAGCCGAGCAAAACCTGGAGGATTATGGGACAAATACATTTCTTATTAGTTTGAATGATAAATTGAATAATGTTTTTCAGCCACCTAATTACTCCACTATACACGTTGGAAGAGAAAAACACACATAAAACGGGTTTGATGAGTAGACATGTAGAGTCCTACAAACACACACACACCTCTTTGTTAAGGATACACCCTTTACACACACATTGTTGGCATGCCAGCGTTTCACATTCCCTGATGTGGATTGTGCCTCAGAGGCTGCCATAAAGCAGGTTTTGGTTAAACATCCTGGTTCATATTAAGTCTGTTTTGATCAAAAACGATAACGTGAACTTCCAAGGAACACCTTCAGCTGAGAGCAGTTTTGTATCTCACACAGCTAAAGAAACCCACTGATGTAGATCCATTCCATAATCATTTTCCAACCAAAATAATGTATATTAAGAAATTAAAGAAGCAAACTTCATAACAAGAAGTCTAATCTGGGAGATAACGTAAAAAAAAATCGTATTTGCATGAAAATAATGTATTTGGTACATTGTACATCTCCATTTCTTTTAATATAATGCATTAAGATCTGATTTTAGTAAATTTAATTACTGTAATAGTAATGTAATTAATAGAAGCAACATAACACATGTTTTTATGTATATATGTAGTGAGAATTCTTTCTGATTTAATATAAAATATGACCATATTATATGCATGTTTTTTTTACAGTAACAAGAGTCCACCTTTACACATTAAACATAGTAAAGCATGCACAAACAACCATGAGGCAAAGGTGCAACATATCTTGCCATTTCATTCAATGTTACTGTAAACAAAGACTGAAATCAATAATTTACATTTAATGCAATCCAGCACTGCTATCAACATTACAGGTGACAAAAGACTACAGGTAGATAGGTATCTAATGAATGGCCCTTAGAAAACAAGCAAACTACTTAAACGTCTGCAGGACTCTTGGAGTTAAAATGATAGTAATGCAAAATTTACATTATAGTCTATAATACAGTAGGTACAAATACTCCACTGTATATATAATATACACACGCTAATATTGATTTCATACAGTTAGTATAGACTTATTTAGAATAATTCATTATTTGTTCATTTACTTTGACAGATTGGGCTTTCCTCAGCTAACTGCTTTCTAGAAACTGCCAAAGTACTCACTTCACAGCTTTTATACCCACCGCAAACAAAACAAACTAGAATACGGTTAAATATTCACTCTATATGACTATTCTCAGTATGCAACTGCCAGTGTAGAAGTTAATAAGTATCCAGGTAGTTATCCACCTAGCAACAATTAGCCTGCAGACTCGAGTGAATGGAGAAATCCATTATAAACCCGTTAGCTTCCATGCTAACATGTTAGCAAGCTAAATGCAATCATAACTTACCTGATGAAAGTCAGATTTGACAGCGCCTCATAAAAGCTACTCGCGGTTCTCTAGACAGGTGCCGATGTGTTCTCAGATGAATGAAAGTAAATAAGTTGTAATTAATGATGGTAAATGTCCAGTAGAGCGTGTTTGACAGTGGAAGTTCAGGCTGTATTGACTCTATTAGCTCTGCGTCTCCACGTCGCCACTGACGCTCGTGACATCTCACCTCCCCGAGCACGCGCACAAAAACGATCCAATCAGACCGAGCCGGAGAGTCTGCCTCATGAATATTAATTAGAAATCGAAACGAATTAATATATCAACATAAATTCTCAAACGTTTAGTTAATTATTTAGATATGTTACAAACAAACGAGTTTGTTAATCACTTTCGCAATAGTTTTGTAACATTAAATATAAAGTCTATAAATATAAAACATGAGGGACTTAAAAAAAAAAAAAGAAATCAATACTTTTATTCCACAGGAAGGCACTATATTAATCAAAAGTGCCAAATCAGATTTTTAAACTATGATGCCATGCAGCCTTGATGAGTAAAATCAAATGTGCAAAAGCACAAATTAAATATTATGACTATTAAATATTAATAATAGGAATGAATATTAAATATATATGTATATAAATTGTTTTTTTTATTATGATTTATAGTTTTATATCCAGTAATAATAATGTATAATAATTAAGATATAAGATATACATATTTGTCACTTTCACTTTTTTTTTTATTTAGTGCTTTTAACAATAAATATTGTAGCAAAGCACTGAACATTATCAAATAGGAGAACAGAGTGATGGTAATGTATGATGACGAGATTCAATTATTTATTTATTAAATGCAGAGACGGTCTCTGTAATCAATATGACGATAATCACTAGAAATCTGGTGTCCCCAGTTAAGCAAGCCAGAGGCGACAGCGGCAAGAAACCAAAACCCCATCCATGAGAGAATGAAGAAAAAAAACCTTGGGAGAACCAGGCTTAGCTGGGTCCAGTTCTCCTCTGACCGGACGCCCAGCACCTAATTTCCAGTTCAATATTAAGCCAGATTGTGTAAAGGACTTATACCCCCAGTTTCACAGACAAGGCTTAAGCTAGTCCCAGACTAAATTGCATGTTTGAGCTGTCTCAAATGAAA
>JAUMHR010000081.1:1505496-1516834 GCA_032361145.1 Enteromius fasciolatus
TGTTTGATAGGGAGCCAGTGCAGTGTTGACAGAACCGGGCTAATATGCTCATACTTCCTGGTTCTAGTAAGGACTCTCGCTGCTGCATTTTTAACCAGCTGTAGTCTATTTATCAAGCGTGCAGAACAACCACCCAGTAAAACATTACAATAATCTAACCTCCAGGTCATAAACACATTTCTGCAATTTAGATATGTTCCTGAGATGGAAAAATGCAGTTTTACAGATGCTATAAACATGGTTTTAAAATGAAAGATTGCTATCAAACAGCACACCTCGGTTCCTAACTGATGAAGACTGATATTAGTCTAACAATGACTAACAAAGCACATTTTCTACTAGATTTTTGTTTAAACAAATGCAGTCTAGGTGAGATGTACAGTATTTATTTTAATTAAATAATGAAAACAAAAAGAATACAAAATGTGAGAAAAGGAATTCTTAAGATCTATAAATAAATATTATTTTGCTACAAAATTACAAAGTCTGTTCTATATCTTAAAATATATTTAGAAAGAAAACATGAAAATATATATATATATATTTTACAATATTACTGTATTATTTTAATTAAATAAATGAATGTGCAATAGTATTTTGTTTTTCAAAAACGAATCCAAAAATATACTTAAAATAAAAATGTTGATTATATAGAAAAATTATAATCTCATGATTTAGTTTTCCATACAGTAACAAACAATTCAAAATGAGCATTTCTATTTTTTTTACTATTAACAATGACACAAAGTCAAACATTCTACATCTTACTCTTTATTCATAGACATCTGTGCAAAGTATATTACAGTACATTACATACAGACAATACACAGAGCTGTGTACCGGTATATCAGCCTTTTCCGCTCATTCAACATACACATTTAGAACAACCAGTCTAATAAATATAGTGTTTTCTCATAAATGATATCATAACATGGTAGATTATTTAAAATCTTGTAACAGTTCTCATGTACCTAGGGTTAAAATGAGAAAGATTCGTCCACCTCCCAAGTCCCTGTACCAAAGTGCAAAGTCAGTTCCGTGACAGAAGAAAACAAATCGTCATTAAGGCTTCATTCTTCTGCAGAAAGAGATTTCTGTCAGCAACTGATGGCAAGACGACCCATTTAACATGAGCTCACAGAACAACAATGAAATATGAAATCAGAGAAAACACCACAGGGAGTGCATTAAAATCATCTATGACCCTCTATAGGCAGGTTTTACTGGACTTGCGCTTAAAAACCGAGCAAGAACCATTTCTTCTGACAGTGGAGGTCTGGAGGAACGGACGAGCTCAGAAGTATTAATGTAAACATGAGTTTTCAGCACTCTGGATTCATCCATTCTTTCACGGATCATAAGGAACATCATCGAGAACGAGACACCGACACCCTGAAAAGACTCAACCGTGAGGAATTTCATCGTGAGGTTTGTGAGATTCAGCCCTTTGCTGGGACATTTTGTAAAAGGGATAACAAACATTTTGAAAATCAAGATGATAATTCCTTACCGAGTTCACATTTAAACATAAACAGCTACAAATGTAGTAAAGAGAAAACAAATCTAATCAACACCCTTCACTACACTGCAAAAAATGACTTTCTTAAGCAGTATTTTTGCCTTGTTTTTCAAAAACAATTAAATAATAAATAACATATTATATATATGAAAATGAAAAAAAGTTTTATATATATATTCAGCATTTTGCATTATATATATATATATAATGCAAAATACAGAATGTACATAAATTTTTCTTTTTTTTACAATAAGTTTAAAACATTCCATAAAACTGATATTTTGCACTTTTGTTTTTTTAAATAAATTAATTTTGTTTGAGGATTTGAGTTGTTTTGTTGTTATCGGTTTAAATCATTTATTTATTTAAACCAGATGAATTTAAACGAGAAGTGAAATCGCATAATATCAATTTTGAGGTTGTTTTAAAATTAAGCTTTTTTTTTTTTAAATCTGGTTTAATTTATTTCTTTAACTTAAAGCAAGAAAACAGTCAAGGTGGCTAAAAAAATAAATGCAACAAATATATACGTGTACATAGTGTCATCCTAAACTAAATACGCATTGCTTTAAGTTTTAATATTTTTAATGAAAAACAAGACCAAAAACCCTGTAAGAAAACATCTGCAGCGTATAAAATAAGTTTTAAGCGGGCGGTGGTGAGATTAGACACACACAATCATACACACTCTTTCTCTCTTTCCGTTTGTGCAACAAAAAAATTTGACAAAACTGTGACTCAGAAAAAAAACAAAAACACAAAATAAAAACCTGAGGCTATACAATTTGTTGTACGCAGTGCACAACGTTAAAACCAGTTACTTGTACTTGCTACTTTCCCTTTAAAGCCCTTCGTCCCTGTTTCCCATTGGCTCTTCCGTTGGTCCCTCCCCTTTAAGGAGATTTGGCCTCTTCCTATTGGCCCGCTGCGGTTGTTTTCAGATGTTCTCTGCCTGAGGAACCTCTCGGATGCTCTCTCTGAGCTCGGGCCGGACTCGAGGTCGCTGGCGTATGCTGCGTCCCGAAGCGATGAGGTCAGCGTAACCCCGCGAGTGTGAGAAGGCGTACGCTGAGCGGCGGGAACGTCCTCCGCGCTGGAATGTCGGCTTCCTCTTCTTCCTCTCCTCCTCTTCGCTCTCCAGCTCGTACTTCTTCCTGTTCCTCTGGACCTGCAGGAGGAAGAAGACGAGGCTGTGACGTCTCTGTGTGTGTTGTACTGAACACTGACGATAACGGGCGGCTCTCACCTTGTCTCCGACCGAGGGACAGATGGTCTGATACAGGAACTGGATGCAGATGACGGGGAGGAGACAGATGCCCACTGTCAGGATGATGGTCAGCCACAGATATGGCTGTCTCAGAGCGTTAGACGCGGCACCTGCAGGTCAAAACAACCACCATCACACACCGACTCTGTCTGAGATTCATCAGAGCAGTCAACTCTGCAGTAACTGTCAGATTACAACCAAAACATGAAAGTTATAGTATTTATATACCATTACAGCATTTATTAATACTTCACATTTAATCATTTCTGCTTTCATTTAAATATTAGCTAAAGTTTTTGTATTTTGCTATGCGCTTTTGTCATTTCCAATAGTTTTTATTTTTAAATATTCTTATAATTTTAATATTACTATACCACTATTTATTTATTTTGTAATTAATTTTTGTTAGCAATTTTATTTTGTGTATTTATGTACTTTTAGTTACATTTTGTTTTGCACTTTTGTCTTTTTAATTAATTTTCTGTTTTTAAAAATTACTTTTAATATTTTTAAATGTCACTAGCATTTTATTTTTGTTTTCATTTAATTTGCTTAATTTTTTTTATAATTGTTATCATGTTATTTTGATATTATAATTAGTTTACTAGCACACATTTGTTTTTTATTTCTGCTTTAGTTTATTTTTAATTTATATTTATGTATTTACTTGTTATAGTTATTTATGCCAACCTAAACATAGTAGTGAAATTTAGTTAAAGGTTTTCCATCTAATATTTAGATAAATTATAAACGTAATTTTAATAATTTTAGTTAGTAAATGAAGATTTAGTTTATTGAATGAAGCTTAGATTTAGATAAAAAAAAAATTAAATAGTCAAATTATTGATAAATATTCAGCAGAAGTTTATCACCCGCCTGTGAAAGTGAAGGTGGTTGGGAAAATGACGTGGATCCCTGCGCTGTGGATGTCAAACATGATGCCGAAGTAAATGGCTATACTGCCCAGCACTGCAAAACAGTTGACGAACGTCCAGTAGGAGGTGTTTAACGAGATCTGGAGTGACAACAAACAACATCACATTAGATCGACAACAAGAGCCTGTCGCAGTCTAGCCCTGGTGAGGTCTTCCGTCACTTTTCAATGGTGTGAAATTTGGTGACTTTGAAGATGGAGCGATCGGCACCTGCAGGTTGACGGTGATGATGAGCGATGAAGCTGCCACCACAGCGAAGGACTGGTAATCAGACGGAGCCTCTCCGTCCTGCCCCATGGTCTGCTGAAAGGCGCCGTACGGGATGAAGAAGACCATGAGCGATGTGAAGATGCCGTGGAACAAGCTGATGAAGAAGTTCTTGTAGTTGAACATTGTTCCTTGCTGTCCCGGCAGATACAGCTTCGGGAAGCGCAGACTCAGTTTGTCGTTCACATCCTGCAGGAGAAGACGTGTGAGTGTGGATCTGATCTGACGAGGACTTCAGCACACATTACAGCTGGGAGTGAAGCCATACCTGATCCAGAAGACCGACGAGGAGGACGGGCAGACTGCTGTAGCAGACGTTGTAGAGCGTGATGAACCAGTCTTCATACGCCGTCTGCAAAAAACACAACATTCAACATTCCTCGCAGTTAATGCATTTACGAGACAAGGAGCTCCACTTTTTCACTTTTTGCATTATTTTATCTTGTCTTTTTAAAGATTAATGCATTTCACTCGATTTGTAATGAGAAGTGTTCATGAACCCGTTCCCTGCAGTTTTCCACCAAAATGAAAGCTTGAGAGTTAACCTCTTGCTACAATGAAGATGTGAAACGTAAAATATTTAATATACTTATTACAAAATAGTACTTTTTTAGAGCAGGTAGACCTTGTATTAAAACAGCATAAATATTTTTTTTCTTAAATATAATAACAATATTATTATTATTATTATTATTATTATTAATAATAATACAGTACTATTGTAAAACAACTACAACATATATTTAAAAATACATAATTAACAACAACAATTTTAATACTTTTGTTATTGTCATATTTATTATTGTTGTTGTTATTATTTATGTTGTTGTCATTGTTTTTATTAATTATATATTTTTTATTACTACTATAGTACTATTATAGTACAACTACAAAATATATTAAAAATACATTTTTAACAACAACAATTATAATGCTTTTGTTGTTACCATATATTTATTATGATTATTATTTGCATATTATTATTTTTAAGACAGAAATATATTACTATTGTAAAACAACAGCATAGTAAAATAAATCTAAAATAATAATAATTAAATATATTTATATCATCATTATTATTATATTTGCTATAATTATTAATAACAATAATTATTAATATTATTATTAGTTCTAAGACAGAAACATATTACTACGATAAATAACTGCACAGTAAAATGTATCTATTATAAAAGTATTTTATTATTATTATTATTAAAAGGCTTGAATTTCAGACAAGCGTTTCACTTTAATTGAGGTAAAAAGCAAATGAAACTAAATCCAGTTGAAATGTTGTGTTGAACTCCGTAAAGTCGTCTCTTACCTGAGAGGAAAAGCCGTTGAAGAAGGAGAACCAGAAGTGCACCAGGGTGAAGGCGAAGTTCTTGTAGAAGAAGTAGCGCAGGAATTTGCACATTCGGATGTAGGACCAGCGTCCATGAACCAGCAGGAGGCGCTCCAGGTAACGGAACTGAGCGAAGGCGTAGTCACTGGACATCACGGCCTGCATCCCCTCCTGACCGCTGATGCCCACACCGATGTCTGCAGCTGCACAGGAGCACGGGAAGCAGACGTTAGCTTAGAATTAATTCATACTGGGGATAAAAGCTCTATATCCATTGTACTTGAATATAATGAAATTATATTGACTAGATGTCTACATGAAAAAACATTTTTTAGTTTTTAGATTGCTTTACTTCAATTACTAAAATATAAAAAGCTAAAAAAAACTACTTAAATAAAATAAACCTTTCATATACATATATAAACATTGACATGTATTTAATTAAAAATCCCTTGATTGAATTTGAAAAATAATAATAATAATAACCAAAAAAACTAAACTGAATTAGTAAAACTTTCAAATTATAATAAGAACATTTTTAAATGCAAAATAAGTAAAACTTTATTTTTAAAAAGCTCCAAAAAAGTAATTTATTAAAATTTAATTAAATTAAAAAAAGAACTTCGAGTAGCCTCCACACTTCATTTGCTTAAAATGAGTTGATTCTCTGAATGTTGTCTGGATCAGGGTTATTATAGGGTTAACTAAAACAAACGAATCTCACATAATCATTGTACTACGCTAAGTTAAACTAAAATCTTATTTCAACTAAAACTGAAATAAATAATAATGCGTTTTTAAAAAAGAAACTTACAAAAACGACAAAAACACAAAATCCAAAGCTAATAGTAAATATGAGTTAGTGTAATCGCATCAGAGGCTCTCGCTCACTCTTGATCATGTTGACGTCGTTGGCTCCGTCTCCGATGGACAGGGTTACAGCTTTCTTGTAGCGTTTGACCAGGCTAACCACGTTGGCCTTCTGTTTGGGCGTGACACGGCAGCAGATGACCGCGCTGCATTCACACGCCATGTCCACGAAGTCCTCCTGTCTCTTCTCCTTCTCCCAGTCGTCCACGGGCTGGCTGCTGTCCGGAGCACTGCTGGAGTTTGTGTGTCTCTTCCTCAGCTTCTTCAGACGCAGACGACGACGCTTCTTCTTCTTCTCGTACAGAATCTCGTTCTGCACACAAACAAGAAAGCAGTTTCAATGAATAGATGTCTTCTGTGAGAACAGAAATTATTAGATAATGCCAATGTATTGTATTTTAACATTTTATTTCCATGCAAACTGTTCATTTCAAAGTTTCTGCAACTGATTGATTCACTTATTCATTCATTCATTCATTCATTCATCTGTTCATTCATTCATGCATTCATTTACTGACTGATTGCTTGATTGGTTCATTCACTCGTTCGTTCATTCATTCCCCGATTCATTCATTCATGCATGCATTAATTTACTGATTGATTCACTGACTGATTTATATAAATAAACTTGCCTCGCCTTGATTCATTCATCTGTTTGTTCATTCATTCATTAATTTACTGATTGATTCATACATTCATCTGTTTGTTCGTTCATTCTTTTATTCATGCATTGATTTACTGATCCATTCAGTCATTTATGAATTTATCTGTTTGTTCGTTCATTCATTCATTCACTGATTCATTAATTCATGCATTCATTTACTGATTGATTCACTGGTTAACTGATTGATTAGCTTGTTAATTCATTCATTCACTGATTGATTTGCTTGTTCATTCATTCATTCACTGATTGATTCACTTATTAATTCATTTATGCATTCATTTACTGATTGATTCAGTAATTAACTGATTGATTCACTGATTGCTTGATTGGTTCATTCACTCGTTCGTTCATTCATTCCCCGATTCATTCATGCATGCATGCATTCATTTACTGACTGATTTATATAAATAAACTTGCCTCACCTTGATTCATTCATCTGTTTGTTCATTCATTCATTCATTCATTTACTGATTGATTCATGCATTCATCTGTTTGTTCGTTCATTCTTTCATTCATGCATTGATTTACTGATCCATTCAGTCATTTATGCATTTATCTGTTCATGCATTCATTCACTGATTGATTCACTGATTCATTCATTCAGCTGTTCATTCTTTCATGCATTTATTTACTGATTGATTCATTCATTCAATCTCTCATTCACTGTTTGTTTATAAAATTTCTTGTGCAGCCAAATTATATCAGGAGAAACATTACACTACCTTGTAAATTTAAGATTTTTTTAACGTAGTAAAATTAGCAGTCATGTGAAATTATTATTTCAAAAAATATTTAAAATATTATTTCACTTTAAAATATCAGTTTTCTATGTAAATATTAAAATGTAATTTATTCTGACGATGCAAAACAGATTTTTGAGCACCATTACTCCAGTAATTGTTTTTCAGTGATTTTTTAAATATATATATATATATATATTTTTTTTTTTTTTTTTGATGCTTCTATTTAATATATTTTAATATACATGAAAAAGAAAACTATAATTTTACAATTTTAAGAAATGTACAAATTAAACATATCTAGCAGATATCTGCCAGATCAACTGATATAATGTCATTTTTATAGCTTGCTGAAATTAAATTAGTTTAGACAATATCAGCTTTAAAATGTATACATATTACATCACGGTCAAAGGAAGGACCAGCACAGTGCAGGTGATGTGAGTGGATCAGTGTTTGATGAACGCACCAGCCAGCCTCCGGTGATGATGAGCGCGTTCTTGCCAGGCTCAGTGAAAAACAGCTCCTTCAGCTTCTTATTGCGTCCTTGAGGGTCACTGCGCCTTTGGGTCTGTCTGTTCCTCAGCTGAACACTGAGAGAGAGAGACAAGAGAGTCAGAACCCAGACGGCCGTCCTCAAGCCCCCGACACACTCACAGATGACAGCGCACACGTACTTCACATCCTCTCCGTAGTGGATCTTCATGTCGTCGGTCAGCAGCTGGCAGGAGTATCCGATGTTCTCAGCCGTCTCTGAGTACAAGACGAACCAAAGCCATTAGAAATCAAACCTAGCTTGCTCAAAACAACACAGTCTTTCACATTCATCGCTCACCTTTCTTGTCTCCGGTCAGAACCCAGATCTTGATGTCAGCTTTGGCCAGTGTCGCGATGGTTTCTGGGACGCCGTCCTGAAGTTTATCTTCGATGGCTGTTGCTCCAATCAGCTGAAACAATCAACAAATGACACATTCATCAAACATCAAATTAATTAAAAGTAAAGATTTTCTAATAAACATAACATATCTCAAAAGCAATTGAACATTAGACATTCACAGAGTTGCTGAAATGTTAATAAACACTACCATTGTTTAACACTATTATTAATCAAAGTTTAAATTCACTTCAAGCATATTATATTATTCTAACCTTTAAGCTACTTTGTATAAAAGACACTGGCAGGTTGATGTTAATCACTCGATCACACTAGTCACATCCCTCAAACGGATTCTGATTGATCTTTTTCCCTACCAGAAGGTTTTTCTCGATCTCTTCGTACACCACGTCCAGAGCCTCCTCACGGTTGACCATCGAAACGCTGGCTTCCTGGTGTTTCTGACGCCAGGCGTCGAACTCGGCCTGACTGATGTCCTTATAGCACAGACACAGAGTTCGTAGAGTCTCGTTGGCAAAGATCTGAAAGAAAAATACAACCGTTTAACACGCAATGCATGCTATTCTGCTTTAAGACAGTATGCTAAAGGAAAAAGCTTTTCATGCACCATTTATACACATATATATATATATATATATAAAACATTGTTTTTTTTACTTCAGCTACACATACACACACAAAATTTTAAGTTTTATTTTTTTATCTATACACTGAGGGGTTTGTTTATATATCATTTTCCTGATTTTATTCCTAAAAAATCGTGAAAATGACACTTTTGACAGTATTTTCTGATTTATTGAGTAATAAATAGAGATATCCAAAATAAAAACCTTTGACTCCAATTTGTCAAATGTAGCAAAATGAAACCAGAATGATTTAGTTTGCATTGGTTTCAATGCCATCAAATCAGACGCCGTCCATCAATTTCAGTCTATTCTTCACAAAAAACAATCTTGAGACTTTAAATCAGGATTATTCTGGTACCAGTGAGATACTATTATAGTTTTTCTGTTCTCGTTTTAATTTTAGCATTTTGTGTTTTTATTATAATTATTTTTATTTCAATTTTAGATTTACTTTTAAGTGCATCAAGATTAACTAAATAAACATTTTTTTACTAAAGTTTAAATTGTTTTATATTTGATTTTATTTTTATATTTATTTTTTATGTTTTATTTTATTTTAGTTTTTGTTAAATATATTAGCTCTGCTTTTAATACAGTCATACGGAGTCATTTTTTGCTGGTGTTAATTAATAAATAATTAAAGTAATTTTTATTTTTAATTACTTTAATTAAAGTAATTTAAAAATTAAACGTTCTCTTAAGAATCTTTGCATTCCAGGGGGAAAAAAAAATTAAGTCATGACAAAACTCTTATTTTTGGGCCAAACTGTCCCTTTAATTTGCAATAACATCCTGAACCTAATGAACATCCATTATTAATTGTCATTTTGCCACGTTACATTATTGACACACTATTCTCCTGTCTGATACTGTAAAGTGCTTTGACACGACCTGTATTGTTGCTATAAGGTGCTATTGAAATCAAGGAATTGCATTGGTACTCACGTCCAGAGCTTCTTGAGTGGTTTCTTTATTACTGGTGCTGGGGTCCAATCGCTGGTAGATCACAGTGTCCGCTCCTTTACAGTACAGACGGATCCTACCATCTGGAAACCTCACTACACACGAACACACACACGAGAATGAGACACAGACGACAGGCGACAAGTGAAGAACAGAGAGAAGCAGCACTCACGGATGATGGACATGCGTTTGCGGTCACTGTTGAAGTCGAGCAGAGCCAGCATCTCATAGGTCTCCTCGTGGTCCATCTCCAAGATGGTAATGGTGTCCTGTGTCCGGGACAGGAACACGAAGCCAAAGTTGCGTGCGGCCGTTACCAGAGCACCCTCATCAGGAGACGCGGCCTGGTACACCAGCTCATCTGAACACACAGAAAACATGGGTCCCTCTTTATTATGAGTCCACTGTAGACATTCTACTAATTACTACATGCAACTACATGTCAACTAATTCTCATTAATTAACAACTACACAAGCTCTCAGAGCAGACTGTTAGGGTAGGTTTAATAAGTTGACATATACTTGCAAAGTTTCTGATAGTCAGTATGTTGTGCACCCATCGGAATCAAGTGTAAGAACATATTAATCAGACAGTCTACTAATACTCTAATGACTGCTAGTTGACTTGTAGTTACTTGTAGTTATTAGCAGAATGTCTAAAGTAGACTATGTGTTACCAAAACATGCGCTACATACATTAACTTCAAGTGATATCTGATGCATTTTTTGTACTTCGGGATAGGATTAAGAAAGCTGAATAACTCTGAGATGAAAGCAAACATGCTTGAATACTGTGTGAAGAGTAATCTCTCCTCACCTCCTTTCTGCTCCACCATGACGGTGTGACACAAGGACAGGAGTTTGAAGAACTCCAGCATTTGCGGATCCTTCTTCGAACGGATGCAGGAAACCATGAATTGGTCTTCGAACTGGAACTTCTTGTCGGCGTACTTATTCCAGCTAAAATCTACAGGCTGAGTGAAAATGGGAGAAAATATATAAATGTCAGTGACAGGTCAAACATTTTGACAAAAAGTCGTTAAGTTCAAATGGTAAGATAAAATAAATATAACAAAAATATCAAATAAAAAATTATAATAAATTAAAAACAATAATATATATATATATATATATATATATAAAATAACTTCAGCTAAAACTAAATAAAAGTCTAAAAAAAAAAGGTAACACTTCAGAATAGGGGTCCAAAATAATGCATTAGTTAAGCATTAATTAATGGTTAATTTGTT
>JAUMHR010000081.1:1534079-1545540 GCA_032361145.1 Enteromius fasciolatus
GTGTGTGTGTGTGTGTGTGAGAGAGAATAAGTATCCATGTTTATGTGGTTTATGAGGACACAAATTTGTATAATAACATGGGTATGACATAGATATTATAATATGAAGGTGTTTTATGAGGACATTTTCAGTGTCCCCGTAATTCAAAAGGCTTAAAAAAAACATACAAAATGGTGTTTTTTTGAAAATCTAAAAATGCCCACAGTTTCCTGTAAGGGGTAGGTTTAGGTGTAGGGTCAGTGTAGGACAATACCACGTACAGTCTGTACAGTACAAAAACCATTACGCCTATGGAGAGTCCCCATGAGAGTCCTATGGAGAGAGTGTGTGTGTGTGAGAGAGTTAACTCACTGACAGACTGATAGATAGATACTTCAGTCTGATGGACCTGAACAACATGCTCAGTGACAATCTTATACTCCCTCACTCACAATCAAACCCTTCTCCATCACACCTCAAATATCTGTTTTGTCTGTGAACAACAGCCGGTGTTAATGTTAAGTGTGCCGTCTTCACTATAACAAACCAGTTCTCAACACGTCAGCATTCTTATGTCAAGAATCTCTGGAATGCTATAATAAGAGTCCTCTCTTTTAAACACACTTTTGACTTGCAAACCAGCTATCAGCTGTATCTGTAGGTTTGTGTGTTGCTGGTGTTCAGACGGAAAAAAACAGTCACAAAAACCTTATCCAGTACAACTCTTCCCTGTTCCTTAAACGACACTATCCAACAATCCTGATCTACAGCGTAACCCAACGTACAATCACACACGTCATCACACACTATCGCTCTATGATGACGAGAACAAAGGTTCCCATTCAACGGAGGAAACAAGTGCCCACGTCTACACAGAGCGTCTGCAGTAACGTGAACACCAGCGCAGGTCTGGGGAAACGGCTTTAAAGTCTCACCCCAGGCCGCGCCATGGAAACCCTTTCACGAGGGGGAAGGGTTTGAGAAAGAAAGAGGAAGGAGAAAACACAGGGATCCCTTTGAGATCACGTTCCCCTGCTGTTGTGCAACCTGAGAAGAGCTTCTGCTAACATCTCACCAACATACACCCTCTTCCTTCATCGTTTACACGCGCATGAAAACAGTGTGGAAGAGATGTTTTAGTGTCATTTACAAAAGATTCAGGACACACCATACACTCTACATACACACTCCATCCATATATCCATCCATATATCTATCTATCTATCTGCATTCATCCATTCAATCATCCATTCAACTATCTCCATTCATCCAACTATTAATATCCATTCATCCATCTAGCAATCTATCTATATCTATTCATTCATCCATCTATCTATCCATCCATCTATATCCATTTATCCATCCATCTATCAATCTATTTATATCTATTCATCCATCCATCTATCTATCTATCCATCTATATCCATTCATCCATCTATCTATCCATCTATATCCATTCATCCATCTATCTATCCATCTATATCCATTCATCCATCTATCAATCCATCTATATCCATTTATCCATCCATCTATCAATCCATCTATATCCATTCATCCTTCTATCAATCCATCTATATCTATTCATCCATCCATCTATCTATCTATCCATCTATATCCATTCATCCTTCTATCAATCCATCTATATCTATTAATTCATCCATCTATCAAACCATCTATATCTATTCATTCATCCATCTATCTATCTATCCATCTATATCCATATCCATCCATTCATCTCCATTCATCCCACTATTAATATCCATCTATCCATCCATCCATATCCATCCATATCCATCTATCCCACTATTAATATCCATTCATCCATACTTCCATCCATCTATCTATCTATCTACATTCATCGATCTACATCCCTTCATTCATTCACCCATCCATCTATTTATCTCATCTATATCTATCTCTATGTTTTTACATCTCTCTATTATTAATATACTTCCTTGTACAATTTCTAAAACATTTCCCAACAGTGCTAATAATACATTCTGATCTAAATTCTTGTGAGAATATGGAGAAAATGCACTCATCCATTTAATTTTAGCAATTTTGCAATTAAACACCATCATGCACCTTGTTTTCCAGACATTGACACTAGTGTAAGGCATTTACCAATTCATATCAACAGACCACTTAGCTGCTTTTACTACTTTTGAAATGATTACGTTTTATATATATATATATATCATTTTTCAACATTACATAATAGTTCCGACAGATCAAATTTGGCAAAATTATTAATAACTTTAGTCCTGTGTAAACTGTCACATGGTTTAATAAATACTTTACACAAATTCAGTGTTCAGTCAATATGACAAATGGATCAATAATAGTTTGGCTTTTTGGTTCACATTGATAAAGTGCGTTTCCTCTGGAAACATGAACAGGAGCAGCATGTCAGTGGCTTAAAAACAAGTATTGTTCATTTATTAAAACCGGAATGTTTTGTTAAGCTGTTAATGTTTAATGTTTGCAAATCTACAGGTTTGATGGTAAATACCATTTACGGCTGAAATGCATGTATTTTTTATGTTCTGACACAAAAATCATATTATGAGTAAAAACAGCCTTTAAAATGATGTTATGCTTCCAATATCTTCTTGCATTTGATCTTGTCACTCATCTTCTCTTGTTTTGGTAGAAAAATTCACGTTTTGTCCGTTTTTTGTCCGTGCACAGTTATTTAAAGAACAACCGTAAATCTTAATCAAATGAAGCTTTGTTCTGCGCCACGTTTCTCCGCTAACAGTCACCCCCGGTGTAATATTTGTCTAAGAAAGCAGCTGTAAACATGCCAAGGGCTCGATCGGATTCAAGACTTCATGAAAGTGATGATGGGTGCTCTGACAGGACCATGCACTTTAAAGAAATAAGTTTTGCTAGATGCACTGGTGCATGCATGCATGAATGGCATTGCAAAGCAGTGTGGTGAAGCCCGGTGAACTTTGAGCTTTAGAAATCAAACATTGCAAATAAGAAAATGTTCCTTGTTCTCCGACTAAATATACCTTCTGGATTGTTTATATTAGTGAGTATAGGCTATTTGAATGCACATGATGACGCATCCAGGCTGAATGCGTTTCTGAAAGTCTCACTCAAGTTTCTGTTCAGGTCGTGCTAGTAAAATCTTCTCTCCCTCCAACATAACACAAGCAAATCGCTCACCAGAACTGGAAGGCCAGGGCTCCGGGATTTGAATTTCCTGACTTGTAAAGCAAATGGGTGAGAATTTGAATCCAGTGAATTGCAAAACTGATTTGCACAAGGCATCTTGGGAAAGTTTGAGGCACTGTTCTTAAAGCCATGCGACGCGTTACATGCTCTTCTGCAAGTGTATGCTTGATCACAGTTAGAGTTTCAGTACAGCTATTAATTATCACGGCAATTCATTTGTGATGTATAGAACCAAGAAATATTTACTTCAAATATTTGTATATTTTGCTGAACAGCTCTCATCTCTTCGTTAAAATAATTACAATTACCGATGTTCCCATCCGCATATTGTTAAGCAAAATATGGTATATTGCATAAAGAAATATTCCAAGACATGCATACAATTTTACATCTGCTGCTAAATGTATTACAAAGAAGCAGCAAAAAGTACAATCAAATTAAACTTGCTATTTTGAAGCTGAAAAATTTGTATTTTCTTGCTAAATATATGCAATTAATTTGTGTTTTATAGAGTATTAGCTCTTCCTTGGGTCATTTATATACATATATATATATATATATATATATATATACATACATACACACACACACACAAGTCTGCCTTCTTCTAAAGCACATTGTTTACCAACACTCCACAGAGGTGAAGTTTTCTCACGTCTGCTTACAGAGCACAACTGAGTCTTGTTACACTCCACTACATGTGTTTCAGCATTATGGGCAAGAGTATCCTCCATTAGAGAAAGGCTACAGGAGAGCAGAAACAGGAGATGGTGGAGATGTGCGGGGGTCTAACTCGTCATGCATTAACCATGCACTTGATGTTGGACTCACAGCTAACTAAACTGCGTCTGGAGAGGTTTCAATCACGCACATTTAACCTGCAAATTAACTTCAGGAAATTCAAGATCACACCTGCTGATGTCTTTTAACTCAGCACTGGTCTGGATCTGTGAGACAAGTTATTAAACAACTACTGCATAAATAAATATATAAATGCACAAAACAATCTGATATTATAGATAGATTGACTCAGAGGCCATTACGATCGATCTATCAAACAGATAAACACACACTTAAGTTTAGAAATCATTATACAAAAACATTTAAATCACAGAATGCCTCAGAAAATAAATAAGTATTTTATGCAAACTGTTTTAAATGTACTGTGTTGCAGGGTTATTATTGCTAAATAAAAACTTTTAAGTTGAAATAGTATAATTTAAAACTTAATTTTAAAAATGTTAAGACATAAAAACAAAAAAATAATCAAGGAAATCACACGACTAAATTATTATGAGGAAAAAATTATGTAAAAACTTGCTGAAATATTATTGCTGGAAATATAATAATATCTCTCTGATTCTACAATTTTTTAATTTATTTTTTATTAATATTATTATAAAATAAACATTATAATATAAACTATAATATAATCTAAAACTGACATAAAACAGACACAAAAAAATAAAAAAGGACAAAAGAAATCTCAACTAAAACATTTTACTAAAATACATTTTAAAAGAAAATCTAAAAACTAATCACAAATATTACTCTAGAATCTCAAACGTTTTATAAAACAATCACAATTCTATGGTTGAGCTAATGGCTTAAAACAACTATAGTTAGATCATCTTAATTAAATTAAATGTCTGTTATATAATGATACCATAAAATAATAAGCCTTTGGTGTTTTTTTGACACATGCATCACTGGCTATCAGCCCTAAAAATACAGATGCATGTGAAAACAGGTAATCCACCGATATATTAACTGTTCTGACAAGCTAGATTACTGTAGTTTAAACAGTAGGCAACATCAGAGTCATGGGTTTGATTCCCAGCAAATGCATTACCTGATTATATATTTACCCTGAATCCAAAGTAAGTGGCTGCCAAATGCATAAATGTATATGAGAGGTGTGTTTATCTGCCCAATACTAACCTGTAGATTGAAAGTGTAACTCAAAGAGAAAGCACTTACAAACCGCACCCACTCCCAATGTTTACGGTGCTTCTGGACACAGAAGAAACCAGTTCTGTGAGTAATTCGGCTCTTTACAGAACTGATGCGGTTCAATTTAACCCACATACATCAGAACAATACGTATTTCAGAAGAACAACAGCAATCGAGTCCAAACACGTCCAGACATTCTCACAACAGAGAGATGAAACCCACCGTTCACTCATTTAGACTAACTTACTGTCTGCTTCTATATTTACACACGATCGGCTCACATGAAAAAAAGAACCGTTTCTCTATGGTACAACGCACATTAAACCTGACACTTCCTCTAAATTCACCCATCTGACTTTTACAAGCCTTCGCAATTTACAAAGAAGTGGCAAGCAACACACAGGAGATTTTAACAGGAGTTTTTCACAGTGTAGAAAACAAATGATATTCACTAGCATGTACAGTATTCAGATCTTATTGTAATATGATTTTATTTAATTTACAGGTCTGAAAAAATCTTTTTAAAGAGATTACATTTTAAATGTTATTGACGTGAAATAAATATCATTAAAAAAAGATAAATGCACAGAATTTTTAAAAGAAACAATCATCACTCAGAAAGTGCTAGTAAACTTTTCAATTAACTAAAAAGAAATATACCTTTTTCTTCTATAATTATTATACTATAATGTTAGATTTTACACAAGGTAAAAAATATATATTTTCTCTGAAAAAACTATTTTGTTGCACATTTATTAATTTTAAATGACTTTTCCAGGCCTGAAAATCATGATTTTAAATTTCTGACAACCCTGATTAATAATAACCAGACGATATTTATATTTTATTGTTGCTCAAAAGATCTTAAAATTGTAAAAATTTCATGAGCACCTCTTTTCTGATTATAACGTAAATTTGGCATGAAAAAAAAATTATTTAGCAATATTAGACATCATAACACCTGCTTCTCCGTCTTTACATGAACTCATGACGGGAAGAGTCACTTACAGAAAGTCATAAAACTTTCGAAATAAATAAATAAAATACTAGCTCTGATTTCTGACTGAAGGACAGTCCTTTTAGGTTTAGGTTTAAATATGCAGAAATGCACGTAAAAATTTAAAGCATAAATCAAATCCTGTTTTAGCTATGGACATATAGGGGACATTTAAAGTAGGTTTGACAATTAATTCAGTGCATAATCAGATGGAACAAGCAAAGTAAATACTAAATACAGTGCACAAGTCAACCAGAAGCTTATTATCATTATTATTCACGCATAAGAAAAATATGATATTAAAGGATTGTCCACAGAGCCACTTGTGGGTTGCAAAAACTAAAATAAAGGTTTGTTTAAAAGCTCTCAAGAACCTGTAACGAAGCACCAAGCACTAGTTTAACTTCCACAGAGCAAGATGTCTCTTACTTTAAGCAAAAAAAAGGTTTTATACTAAATCTAAGAATCATTAAAAATCATTTCTGAGAGTTTAAACGCATGTTGTATATGAATAAAGCTTCAGACGAGGAGGATTGTGGGATTTCTCCATCAAAAACCCTCACAGGTAGAGGAACTCAGGTGAGACACACCTTCAAAAACACCTTTAACAAGAACCCAAACCCCTTAAAAGTGTCTTTTAAAAGCCAAACATGACTTACCGATCTCAAATCGACTCGTGTGACTCCTCTGAAGCTGTTTTTGTGTGTTTTACTGTGCCATGTTCGCTCCGTGTCAGTGTATAAGAGCTGTTCTCTCTTGTGTTCTCAATCAGACTGGAAAAACTGGTCCGACGAGGACAAGCTTACTCCTACAAACCCATTATACACACTCTGGGATGGAGGCTGTCTTTTTTTCCCTCGTTGAACGGACACACTTCAAGACTGCAGCTCATTCCTCGGCGATCACGTGACCGCACAGGTAAGAAAGGTGTGACTCATTTTACAGTCAAATAATGAGGGAAAATTTCTACTTTTGTTGTTGTTTTTATCTCTGTGTCCTGGTATCGATATGGAGGGGTGGCGCATAAATAATGTAATACTTACTGTGCAGGCAAGTCCGTAATAGAAACAATAAAATATTTGGAATATATTTTTTTAAATGTTTGTACTAAAATGGATGAGTGTAGCCTAAAAGAAATAAACGAATTAATATCTCAGTTCAATTATTGTAAACTTAAAATTAGACCTAATCTAACAACACTTTTTAATTCTGAGAAGCGGTGTCGCCCTCTACTGAGAGAGAAAGTGAGTTAATCGTTTCCGCGAATGGGAGGGGTATAAATAATTATTATTTTGTTTGCGCACATTACTGTGTATCTTCAAAGTCAACCGCTATGAAGGTTTCTTGATGTAGTTATTAAATGGTAAATTATTGTGTAGACCACCGGATAAACCGCGACGGATTTTCACGTGACCCTTGTTACTTTTCTCAACGCTTTGGTGTCTGGTTCAATCAGATGAGATTACAGGAAAACGATGTTTTATATTCTTCATAGATTTTTATTCGGGATTTTTTAAATGTATATGTGAGATACTTTTCTCTGTAGTTAACATATGTAAACGATCATACATTTTCGTGTTAAAATGATGATGATTTATGTGAACTGATGATTATGAAATAGGATTTATGTCCCATTATAACTCATTTTAGCTCACTCGCCTGGTCTAAATTATAGTTTTATACTGAAATTACCGCCTCGTAGTGTTTAAATAGTAAATAATATTCAATTATACATAAAACAACCCTGCCCAAAACACAACAGAAAATGTAATGGGAATTGTATTGGTTTTTATGAAAACTATAATGGCGTCTACTAGTATGTGATGGATTCTATTGGTGGGATGTAGTGGGTTTTGGAGCATTTCTCCGAATTTTGAAATGGTTTTACTGTTAAAAAATAAAATAATTTAAAAAAAGCTAGCCTAATGGTTCATAACGGTCTTTCAATGGAAACCATTTGAATTTCTGTGATGGTTTCTATTGTTTTTGTTTTAAGCGGGGAATTAGAACACATTTGCTTTAGTTTTTCAGCACATCAACGCATAAATACTTCAGAAAACTTTATACTGATGTTCTACAATCGTCCTGAAGGAGGCAGGAGACATTAAAAGATAAGCTTAAGATCCGTCTTTTCAAGAGAAAAGTGGTCAACAGGTTGAGAAGGACAATCAAAGCAAGATTGTCCTTTCTGCTCGTTTCTAATGTGAAACAACAAACATGTTGTCTTATGATTATATACAAAATCTTTTAATATTACATAATAGTATACAATTACATATATAATGCATTTCATGATAATGAAAACATTGTTTTCATAACGTGTACTGTTTATTTATTATGCACACACATGCATGTATATATTTATGTAAAACATTTAATTAAATTTAGAAAAAAATATAATTATACACATAAAATGTTTGTAAGAATTTTCTCCATTAATACGGATTACACAAATAAGATGTGTAACAGAAAATCATTGCATAATAAATAAGACACAGGGTGTATGTAGTTGTTTTTTTATTTTATTTTTGTGTTAATACAATAAATATACAAAACTCAAACTACTCAACATGCGACTAAGGGAGCGAGACAGGAGTGCATTTGTACAGTACAATGAAATCCAGGACGACAGGCCACCGTTCCTTTAGTTATACAAAATATACAAATATCCCTCGCGTCTCTTAAATAATGTCAATGTAGTAGTAGCAGTACAACCAGTGATGCTCTCTCTTCAATCCGTTCCTCACGTATCAGTGTTTCAACTAAGTCAACTAACATCACTAATTAAAAAAAAGACAGCTTAAAGCCACGATCCATTGCACCAAACACAAGAGGTCACATCAGTTTATCTGTCATCTTGCGCTCCCGACAGATTCTTGTGTTTTTTGTTTTTTTCCTGTTTTAAATGAAAGCGTTTCGAAACGAACAAAAATAGAGGAACATTCAGGTGCCATTTGTTGAAATGTATTTATAAAAGGAAGAACGACTTGCAGTAACACTCTCTCTCTCACACACACACACACAGTGTAAAGAGAACCGTACACAACTGGGGGAAAAAAAAAGATCGAGAACACAAATATGACACACTCAATGACATTTTAAACAAAATAAAGAACATATTGAAATATTTCACCCAAAAAAATGACCATTTTGGGTGAACTATTTCCTTAAAGTTATCATTTAAAGACTACAAACAAACTCAATACTGAAAATAGGTGATTAACACAAAGTTTGTTCTCTCACACACACACAGAGTGTTGCTAAAAGGTTAAGATCAAGATCAACTTGCATCTTGATGCATATCCTATAAATTGCAAAACTTGGCTGTCTCTTGGCGACAGTAACCAAGGCTACAAGGTTCTCTGCTCCAGTCGATAAAACAAACAAACGTCACTTAAAAAGCTCTACGCTTCAAACGACAAACCCGATAAAATGACGACAGACAATGTGATTCAGGATCCAACATCAGGACGGCCCAGCACGGCAGTCTTACACACATCTGCAGGACAAATGCCACGAGTCGTTAGCGATGTTCGGGGCGATGCACAGATTTTAATTGTGACTTGTTTTCCAGTTAAACCTAAAGACAGCCCGGCAAGCTTTCCATGCATGTGCAGGAACGTATCCTGAGTGGTTCACGCTCTTAAGAATTAGTTTTCATTCCAAAACAACTCTATTAGAAAGAAAAAAAACGGAAAGCCTCAAAATCATTCATGTGTTTAAAATCAGTCAATACTTTATGTCATCATACAGCTTTAATATATATATATATTTATATATTTACAGGTAAAGAGACCCTCTGAGTTGCGTGTGGAGCGCTTACGATCACATCTGATCGATGTCTTTGTGTACCGATGGCTCATTTGCAGGATGACGCATTTACAATGATAGTTGGGCAAATTGCGCCAAAAAAAGGGTCATATTACACCACACAATCCAATCCAAGAAAGCTCTATTGTTTTTTTTATGCAAAATGTCATGTTATATACCAAAATCCAAAGAAAAGCGACCATTTTTTTAAGGCAGAAAGTTACATTACAGTTCGAAATCCAATGAAATGGAAAATTTGGTTGCAAAAATAGTTAAAAAAGCCCAATTTTGTTTTCACGAAAGGTTGTGGCTTAAGCCAAAATGCAAAGATGAGCCACATTTTTATGCAAAATGTCATGGTATACCCCAAAAAGACACAAAAGGCCCCAAAATTAAAAGATAAGCAAAACTGTGTTATGAAAAAGCTACTATTATAACCTAAAATCCAAAGAAAAGCACATTTTTGCATGCACAATGTCATGTAATACCTAAAATACCTACAGAAAAGGAAACATTTTGTAATGCATGTACATGACATTTGCATTATGACATTTTTGTGACAGTTAAGTTGAATGTAAAACAAAACAGACCGTTTTGTTAATGGTTAATGATAGCCATATAAACGTGCTCAGCTGTCACAAAAATGAGACGAAATATCGTACATGTTTAATTTGGATTTTGAGGTTAATTGTGACCTGTGAGATGATCGGTAAGACAGACCTGTGAGGGCAAAACCATTCGTTTTTCTTTGGATCCCATAAAAGGACACTGGATGACTTCACTTCCTGTTGTTCAACAAGGACAAACTGACACCCAACAGGGATGTGAACATATAAAGTGACTCTTTAGGCTGTTTACACACAGACAGGCGTCCCACACACACACACTCAAACTAAAGAACAGGTGAGCACACCACCTGTTTGACAAGAGGGTAGGAGCTGTGGGCGGGGTCTCAGTCAGTCATAGGAGTGCTTAAGTCAAAGAGTGGGTGTGGTCTTGAACAGCCAGTCGGAGCTGATGATTGGCTGTAGAGACAGATAGGAGGAATGCGGAGGGCGGGATCAGAGTAGCATGGGTGGAGTCGAAGTTCTCTGGGCCAATTAGATCTGCTCTTTGAAGGCTCCCCGGGCAGCAGAGGAGGCGGCGTTAGCGGCAGCGGTTTGCACCGTTTTGTTGGCCATGACGCCGGTGGCGAACTCCTGCTGCGCCTTCTCGAAACTGGCACCAGTGGTTCGGTACAGCGCATGAACCTGCAAATAAATGCCACAATATGATTTTTACTATCAGCTGTTAAAATGAAGTCAAATAAGAAATAAATGAATGTAAAACCAGTTAAATCATGTGTTCATGGTTCAGTGTTGTACTATTATAGTATTTATTTTAGTGCCGTAAAATGATTAATCGCATTCAAAGTTTGTTTGTTTAAATAATATATGTATGTGTACTGCGTTTATTTGTTATGTATATACACTATATTACCAAAAGTATTCGCTCACCTGCCTTTACTCATTCTATGAACTGAAGTGCCATCCCAT
>JAUMHR010000081.1:1625436-1645052 GCA_032361145.1 Enteromius fasciolatus
TGATATGGCTTAGCTTAAACCAGGTCTAGGCCTTAAATTAAGATATTAATGCATCTTTTACAAAATTTTAAGATGCGTCAGAGCAAGATATTTTGAGTAGAACAGTTCAAACATGTGTTTTAGTCTGGGACTAGCTTAAGCCTTGTCTGTGAAACCAGGAGAATATCACATTCTCATTCTGGATGACTGCACATGGCTACATTTTAAATCCCATTTATTATGTGCAAAATTAACTTTTTTTAATCATTATATAAACAGGCTACTCTTTTAAAACTCTTACTTATTTTAAAAAGTGCTCTTTGAGTATGCAAAAGTTTACAGAAATAGTCTTGTCTTTTAAAAGTTGGATTTTTCTTTTTTTCCTCCGCATTATTGCCGCTTGATTTATTGTGTTTCTCTTGTCTTCTTTCTGTCAATAACACGCTGTAGACTGGGGTTTCGATATCAAAAGTAGACTTTAACTGATGTCAGACAAAAATTAAAAGCCGAGGTTCCCAGATCATCTCTGAAGGAATCTGATTCACTCTGAACTGAACGGTCTTTATATACTCTTTTACATACAATAACATGTTTATTCAGGGGGTCCTTAAGGGATTTCTAACATATGTTTCCTATAGAAGAGGCCCATGATCTCCTACTGGTTGAGGCCCCTCTTCCCACTTGTTTTCTCGAGAGCCTTTCTCCCCCAGCGGTCCACTGGACCAGACCTTTAACCAGTCTTTCAGTTTTAATAGTAGAATAATTCCTTTTATATATTTTGGTTAATACGATCTATAAAATCTTCTTCAATTATTACTGATGAGACCATATACAGCGGCAGCTTTACCAGGCTGCATTCAGACTAATGCACGGATCTCTTTCCATATATCAGATGTTTTGTTCAGTTAGGTTTTCAGAGCAGTTTTGTATAAAAGCATTCGAGAATGCAAGTGCATTTATCCGCAGCCGCCATCAGACGCTTCAGCATAAACAAAAATAACGCGCTAGTGACGCACAAGTCTGTCTGCGCGCAGGTTTTGTGCAAGTAATACCAATGCGTTCCAAACGGTACATGAAGATCACGGACGACTGGTGATAAGGATCGAAGCTCACACGTACAGTAGTTTAGAAAACTAGTCCCGTCCGAATAAGGCTACAGTGTAATTCGGCTATACATCCGCGCTAAAACTTGTGTTTACCGTGTGCTACCGTTCTCTTAATACACCATAGGCTTCTACCCTTTACATCGTATGTTCCGGCGACGTGACTCGCTCACGAGTTGAGTTTTAATCTCTAATTCTTCTGTCATGGTCAGCTTCCTAACTGATTGTCTTGTTCTCTTTGTAAAGGCTCCGATATACGTATATTCTT
Source organism: Enteromius fasciolatus (assembly GCA_032361145.1). Lineage (NCBI taxonomy): Eukaryota > Metazoa > Chordata > Actinopteri > Cypriniformes > Cyprinidae > Enteromius > Enteromius fasciolatus. The sequence goes on from JAUMHR010000081.1 coordinate 1,626,787, forward strand.
TTTCATTTTTTTGTGTTTGAGGGCAAAAAGAAGTTTGAAACTGCAGAGTGACTGTATACGGTTTCTGAGCAATCTGCTATCTATTGTCAAAACATCTAAATTTGTATAACAAAGTGATTATTTGGTGTATTTGCTTCATTTTCTTATCAAAAGAATGTCGAAGGCCATGTGAACTAAAAGAGGGAATGAAACGCTAGGCATCATCCAGGCTTGCAGAAATGCACGCCATATGCGCTTAATCTGAAATGCTTAAGTATTGCTGCAGGAAGATCGAATTGCATGTAACAAGAATGGCTATAGAAGTAAGTGGAATAAGTTTGAGCGTATGCATTTTGTGAAGAACGGAAGACCTTGGTGTTTTCACCATGTGCACATCACTTCTCTAGCTTACTTCCTAATGGAGTTGTCAAATTAAACTGCCATTGTTGGCTTTTTGACTAATTGCTTTTGTTCTTGTGATTCACGTTGGATGAAAGCAGCTGCTAAATGCATAGCTGTTGTGCTTTGCGCTTGCATGTGTCCAGAGATTAATTTCTTGTTTCCTTGCAGCGTTTGTGGAAAATGGAGAAGGCTCGACTCATGCGTTTGTTGGGAACCAGCCTGGAGAAGGAGCTGGAGGAGGACGATATCTTTATTGTTGAAGATGATCACGAGAAGCCGGTGTTGACGATATCGCCTGCAGAATTCCACGACCGTCTCTGTTCTCCGCTGTTTGAAGTTCTGAAGTATCCGTACTTGCTCTGCTGCCGTGATCTGTGTAAGTCACGTTCTCGACGTGTAGTGGGTGCTTAAAAATCGAAACTGGAAAGTTTGAAAATGTTGTAGAAGTTGCTTTGATTATTTGGCAGAATGCCACAATTTACTAATAAACTAAGTTTATAATAACAACATAAGTGTTTGTTTTTATTTATATTCTTTTCTCTCTTTACAGGTGATTTGGTGGTAAAGGCCTTGTGTAAGTTGCAGGATATGAACCAGTCTTTGACTGTGTTCGAGAAGTATCAGGGAATATATTTGCTTCTCGTTCATCCCAACGAACAGGTAATTCAGTCAAAAAATCCTTATAGTCTTAAGCTGCTCCTCTTTTAGTAGTCTTGTTCTTACTCCAGCTTTCCACTCCAGGTGCGCCGCTGGGCAATCGATACAGCAAAGACCATGAAGAGTGTGGACAGGGACGCCTACTATGACCTTCAAGAGATTTTCTCCTCCATGTTTTATGTCATTGAGCTTGGAATATCTTTGGACTTCCCAGATTTGAATCAAGAGTCGTATGCAGACGGCGTCATAAAAATGCTCCCTTCTCACCTCTATGATTCAAAAAACAAGAAGAACTACTGGCTAGGTCTGTTTATTCGTTTTATTTTTCCAAATACTGTTTTTATAATACCTGTTCCTTTTTATTGCTGAAGGTGTACGATTTGGTATTAACTTGTACAAGTTTGACAGCAGTCATTTCCTGCTGTTAAGTTTCTATTCCTCCTACTTTTGACTAAGATTTCATCCTCCTGCAGTTAGCTGTTTTCCTGCCAGTACAGGTCCTTTTAAGGGGTGTTCTGTTCACTTCATAGAGTTTTCCTTATGCATGCAATTCGATTCCCCCCTAAACAGAAGGGACCCCAAGACCTGTTATAGTAAAGAAAGGTGGCCCCATTTAAATTATTTATCTATTTATTTTTTCTCATATTTCGACGTACTGCACTTTCCATATATGCAGAACTCTGACACACACAGGCATGCATATGTAATAGAATATAATAATCGGCGTCCGAAGCAAAATAAATATGGGTGGGTCCTCCCCCGAAAAAAAAATTGCTGGGGTATATGCCCTTTTCTGTACTCTGGTGCATTTTAATGAACTGAATAGGCTACCTTGTTGCCAGTAGTTATTTACATTATCTGTGCCCAATAACACAATACAATAGACGGCCGGAAATTCATGCTTTCAGTGGGGCAGGTGGTAAAGCATGTACACGAGCGTACACAGAGTTTGCATCTGCCTCTTGACTTTTGAAATCGGTTTTCTGCCTTTTCACATCTCGAATATATATACTGGACAGACAGTGGTTTTCAATTAAAAAAAAAAAATTAACAAAAAAGTTGAAAGAGGGGGCAAAAGTATAGAGTGAGGTTGGGTGTATCTGAACAGCAACTAGTAAAAAATGAGTTAATTTATATGTAGTGCAGGGTAGACCCACTTTATCGGTCAACTTTGCCTATAATAGTATTTTTATTTTATTTATTTTTTGCCTGTCCCACCCACATACAATAGTTCAGACGCCTATATACATATAAAAAAAAAAGTATATTAATATGATTTCTATTGCTCAAAATATGAATCCAAACATCATCTCTTGGCGAGTGTGGTGTTACCTCTTTGAAGTTATGCTCTTTTGTGCCCTACAGGTATCTGTATGTTACTAACCCAGCTCAGTGCGGAGGCAATGGACTCTCTGTTCATGGGACAGTTTAACATCCCCCTTTGCATACTAAACACAATGGATGGGTTAAAAAATGGTATGTCATCATTAGCTTTTCATGATGTGTTGGGATACAATATATTAGAAGCGGTCTACTTAATAAAAATAATTAAAAAAATATATATTTTTATTTTCCAGAGGATAACCCAGCTTCTGACCCATTCTGGCCTGCCCTCCACTGTTTTATGGTAATTCTGGACCGACTTGGTTCTAAGATCTGGGGTCAGGTTGACCCTAATACAGCATTCCAGACAGTCACCGGAGCAGCCAGCTATGTTGCCGAAATTAGAAACATCCAGCAAAAAACCAAAGGGTAAGAATATCTTAATTTATTAAAAAGAATTGATACCATGCTGAAATGCAACCAAAAGTGAACTTGATTGACATTTACGTATAAGATATTCGAGATTTTGTCACAGTTGATTCATGTAGACAGCCAGGCTCCATTGACCTCGGGGCCTGGTTGTGAAACACAAAACTTAATATGAAATGAAAAAAATACCATATATGTCTGCTGTGAAGTGCTATGTCTGGTGGAAGCTTGTTGACACAATGTGCTTGGTTATGTAGGGTTTTGTGAGAAGTTGTTTAATCCCTTTTTTTTTTAAATGCACAGTGGGATGGTTAAAACGGAACCTGAATACAATGACAATATGGTGACCTGCAGTCAGATAGTGTATGACTGTTATGCCGCAGAAAAACCAAACCAAGTAAGATTTGTTTTGACCGTGCATTCTCTTAATGCAACAAACATTTCCTAAAACATGTTCCAAAAAAGCTGAATACAGTTTTTTTTTTCCTTCTGTTCGTGTAGGCATCTGGTTCGTCCTTGAACAGTAGCGTTTCCAACAACTATATGATCTACGAGGATATGCAGTCCCTTGTCACTGTGCTCGATTCTGAAATGGGCCAGAGCATGCGTGTATACGGAAGCACTTTTCTGTGGTTCATTCCATTTGTCCGTTCCATAATGGAACTTCCAGAGCTCAATGCTTCCTATATTAGTGAAGTCATCCACTACCTTTGTGATAAGATACGAGAGAATCGGCACATGTTAACTGGACAGACAAGTGTGTGCGATAAAGTGACAGAGTTCTTTACTCGTATCCTTATTCAAATTGTTGAGCTCCACTCTAATGAAGGACGAATGGGAATACTTTCTCGCTGTTCCCAAAAATGGGTGGGAGAGATTGTCTTGTGTATCACCCAATCAGATGAGCCGCATGGTGGGATTCATGGCGTCAGTTCCACCTCATACAACCTTGGGATAGTTGGAAGACTGCCCGCACCTGGAGGAGGCGTTGGTGCTATAATTGCTGGCTCCTTGAAACTTATTCGACTGCTGCTAAAAGAAGGGATAAGGAAATCTGTCCCAAGCGCAACCCGCTTTTTGAGTTTGCTCAACAAGCAGTTACGTGGAGTTACAAACAAACGGTGGAGTCTAACACGTTCTGAATCTGATGAGCTTCAGAAGTGTTTGTCAAGAGTTGTCCGGTTGATGCCAGAAAGACCTGCTTCTCCAGTCTCTGTTACGTCACCATGTGCACCATCGGTGGAGGCAACGGTTTCTAGAAACCCAGTGCCAACCTTAAATCAGCTACAACATGAGGACCAAGAGGCTGGACCGAGCAGAGCAACAGATGAATCTCGTAGTATCAAAGTGGAGCCAATTTGGAATTATACCAATTGGAACTTGGATGAGGATTTGTGTAGCGGTCTTGAGGTTATTATGAAGGCTAAGAAGGAACCCCTTGACCCAGTATCCGTTTCACAGCTGAGACCAGCTGTTCAGTTGGATCTGGGAAAAGTGCAGGAAATTCGATCAAGATTAAATGATGACCAGAATTTGTCAAAGATCAAAGCCTTTGCTAAACAAAAACCTAGTGAGTCCTTAAAATCAGCTAAAGAGGAATGTGGTTTTGGAGCTGCTGCAGAGGAGGATGACGACGATGAACCCCTTAATGTGAAACGTGCTCGTCTGACAAAATCCATCCACAAAGTTGAATCTAGCGACTCCGAAGTTGACAGTAGTGCTGTTGGAAAAACTTGTAACTGGTCCATGGGCACCTCGAAGGAAAAAATTGAGTCCAGTACCATTATTATCTCCGATGATGATTCTGATGATGATGAAAGGCCAAATGACATCCTGAGGTCTCCAGAAGATCATGTCTTGTGTGAGAGCCCCAGCCGTGATTACGATGAACTCAGTGAATCACAGGTCTTTGAGTTTGAGACGCAGCAATATGTGGCGTCTTCCTGGGATGATTCCAACTTTGTTGAATCAGATTTGGAGAAGAAGCCGAAATCAGACAAACCACTCAAACCACAGGTGGATGACGCTCCTCATGAAGCATCTCCATCAAGTTCAGAAACTGAACCAATTCCAGATGAAGACATTGAGAGGGCTTGTCAGCAAGCAGAAGATAAAATCAGAGAACAGCAGCAGCCACAAGAGCCAGTGGATTTGTGTACATCTAAAGTGTCCAAAGCCTCTACTACTGCAGAAAGCTGGGATGAATTTGCCAAACCTAAACCAGTTAAAAGCACAAAACCAACTCCATCTGATAAGAAACCGCCTAAAAGGCCATTGATTATTGATGCCCTTGCTCAAAAAATCAAGCGCCACCCCTGGAAACGCAGCTCCACATCTCAGGATATAGAGGAACCTTCGTCATCCACTACTCCGCCCTCATCCTCATGTGGCATATCATCTTCCTCTCCATCCTGCAGCTCTACTTCCTCTTCTTATTTTTCTGCCCGCAGTTTACGTGGTACACCTGCAATTGTTCCCCCGAAGAAGGTTCGTAAGGTTGCAGAGCCGGAATCAACAGCGGAGCGTTTGGGATTAAAAAAGAAGGAAAGGAAAGCATTTGAGCTTTCTCAGCGCTCCCTGGATTGTGTTGCTAAACTGAGGTGCCACGGTCAGAAAGTGCAGGTTGAACCTCAACCAAAGACAAGGCGAGTGCGTCGAGCTACTAAGACCTCTCCACAGAAATGCATCATAAAAAAAGGCAACAAGAAACTTCTGGGGTCACAAGATATTCAGTTTTTCAGGCAATATCGCGAAAAGCATCAGAGGCCAGAGACTGGAGCCATCCCGACAGTAGTTCCCAAACCAGCGAAGGTCAATCAGCCAGCACTTGCAGGCAATGAGGCTGGTGATATCTTTCCTCGTCGTCCTCCAGATCCTGACCAACAGCGGGATCATGAAAAGTCTGCATCAGGAGTCAGTTCTACAGGTGATGGGACTGGAAATAATAAGAGAATAGAATCGAAGTACTTCCAAGCCAGTGAGATTGCTCATGTCAACATGGAAGAAAAAAACCCTGCTCAGGAGGATGATGAAGAATGGATGTTCCTCACTCAGATGGAACCCACCGACATGGAACTGTGCTCTCAAATGGAGCAGTTTGAGGAAGAAAATGAAGAAGAACTCTTTCTTACCCAGAGGGATCCTGTCGACATGGAAATTGATACAGATAGTGAGTCTGATACTCCAGGGACAACGTTGCCAACTAAACCTATTCAGACTCCTGTTGGTGGAAACGATGATCATTTGTTCGTGAAGCCTGGCATGTCACCTATATCTCAGAAAAAGGCCAAACCTTCTACCACAAAAATATACACCCCTAGTTCCCGCAGTGCCTCACTTGTCCTTGAAATGGAAAAAGGAGCCAAGCCTCCTCCAGCTGCGAATGTTGCCAAAGCTAAGATTCCCCGACCGCCCCCAGCAATGCCGCCTCCAAAAACCTTTCAACCTATTCGTCTTCCACAACTTCCAAAGCCACTTCCTTTACAACAAGCTCCATATACTCCCAAATTGGTCACTAGCTCTAAAATAAGCTCCACCACGGAGCCACCATCTTACAAGGTATACCAAAGACCTGAGGCTCCAGTTAATAGACCAGTACCCATGATGGATCAAAGCCCGACGTTTGACCTTTCAATCTTGACCCAAGCAATCCTTAAATGGGAATATAGGATGCTCGAAAATTACAAATCATTTGGGAGTCCGCATGATCTGTGCCAGCTACCTCTGAAGGAAGTGCCAGTTCAGTTTTCTACCTACCTGGAGTACTTCAACACTTTGTACCCCCTGCTGCTAATTAATGCATTTGAAGAGGTGGGACTACATTTTATTTCTGTAATGCCAAAATACTTAGAAGTAAAACAAAAAGGATTGTTCACCAATCTATTACAAGGATAATAATTGGTCTTTTAGTACCATTTTATTAATGTTAACCAATTTATTCAGATGGCGAGTGAATGGCTCAAAGAGGGCAGAGTCGCGCTTGACCTAACAGTCCAGGGTATAGAATACAGCAATCGCACAGCTAGTGCCAGCTTCACAGGTAAGTCCACCCATGTCGGGCAGTTTACATTCAGATGTTCAGTAAAGTGATACAGTTAGAATCTTTGTTACAGTTGGTGGGGTGCCTTATCAAACAAACCATTTAAATTGTTTTTTGTAGCAAACATTTCTCCAGAAACTGATATGAAACAACTGTACCCAAAAGAAGACGACCTTGTGCTACTTTGGTTGCCTGACAACACTGGGTCATATGCCCAACAAGAACCTATTTCCCATGAACCACATCCTCATTTTGGCTATGTGTCTCGGTCCAGTGTGTCCAACAGAGGTCAAGGTTTGTGACTCGTGCTGTCATTGAAAAGGATTGTGTATGTTTATGTCCACCTTCTCAATACCCTGTCCCTCCTCAGGTTCCAGGCCAATTCTGAACTTGACGATTCAGACATGTGGTAATGTGTCTTCGGTGAATTCCCAACCTGTGCACTGTGAAGTCATTGGATCACTGATCAGTATATTCCGGGAGTTCCGTGCACTGTGTTTGCTGCGGAGTGGACCAATGCGGCGTCCTATTCTTGCTCCACATGTGTCTTATTTCACACATACTCTGGACAGCCCACCGGACCTGGTTTCACCAGTGAGTTTGGGTTTATTTGAAACAGTGGCTTGTAATCCTGGTCCTAGGGACTTACAGCATTCTTTAGTACACCGAGTTCCTGGAAACAAAACTGGGCTTGTCGGAACCAAAAGTGCAGTGAATATCTAGTGTACCTTTTGTGAGATAAATATGTAACACCATGTCCTAACTACACACGACACAAGATTCCAGGCAATGGAAGCAATGTTGGTGTCCGCACTAGATGATGCACTGCGATCGAATCAAGTATCGCAGCCAGTCAGCAGCGTGTTTTGGCGAGCTCTCTTTGGAAGCAAAGTGCTCTCTTTTTTTAACATTAAATGTACATACTGAGTGACTGATCACATCTGTTATGGATTACGCTCACAGTGAGTTGAGTTTAAACCTCATCTTTGCATAACTTTGAATAAAGCTACTGTCTAATGCTGTTATTCCGGCCATGCTGTCACTGAAAAAGAAACTAAATAAAACCGTTTATGTGGAGCCGTCGCAGCTAGTTAAGACACAAACTGTTTAACATGCCTTTTATCGCATCTCAGGTAGTTAGGACATGGTGTAAGTCCAATAAGTGAACCCGATTTTTGATCCCACATGTTATAATTTAGCCCCTTTCTTTCCTTTCTTCTTTTTCCTTTATCTCTTTTGCTTGTTCTTGTTCTCTCCCTTTTTCTTTCTTTCTTTGCATTGCAGGAGTTCAACAGGGACCAAGCAAGGGCAATAGCTTGCGGTTTTGCTATGATAAAGAGAACACAGAAGACCCCAAAATTTCTCCTTATTCATGGTCCTCCAGGAACTGGGAAGAGTAAAACAATTGGTGGCCTGTTGTACAAACTACTATCTTCGGTATTTGTTTGGTCTTGATGTATCTTTCTGCCTGCCTACTGTTCATTCTCTCAAGGACACTTTTAATCTGCAACTGATTAACTGGCTGCATTTTGTTTGTGTATGGGGTTAGGGTACTAACAGTGCTGCTCCTTCGGGAAACCTTTACTCCAAGTCCCGCCGTACACGAGTTCTTCTTTGTGCACCCTCTAACGCTGCCATCGACAGTCTGATGAAGAAAGTCATTTTGATCTTTAAAGAGAAATGCCGGAACATCAATGCACCTCAAGGTTGACAACTTAAAAAAAAAAACATGCATGCTATATACTGTCACTTTAATGCAAGTCTCACCCAACACTTTTGTGCACAGGTAACTGTGGTGATATAAATCTGGTACGACTGGGAAGTGAAAAGACCATCTCGAAGTCACTAAAACCTTTCGGCCTCGACAGCCAGACTAGAGCTAGAGCACGTGAGAGAGAAATTCATGCATTTAAAATTCAAGAGTTTATGCATGTGTGTGGTATTAATGTATAAGGTGTGTGTGTGTGTATAGAGCGAGCCCAGCAGACTGTAGAAGCTGACGTACACAGGCGGAAGGATCAACTGGACCGAAATATTGAAAATCTCTCCCAGCAATGTGCAAAGACCAAGAAGGAATCTTCTGAGGTAATGCATCCTCCACACAAGTTTATAAAAGACCTAATATAGATATCACATTTAGTTTGTTTTTTGCTTGTTTTTTATCTTCATGGGCTGGGTGATAGTTCAAGAAGTTGATGGAGCAGAAGTCGCAGCTTATGAAAGAGAGAGAAGGACTGAGTCGGCAGATTAAAGAGGTAAGCAGTGACATTTGTGTTTCACAATACTTCTAATACTCCCACAAACAAATGTACCTCTTGTCCCTTTCTTAGTGTCGTAGCAGGCGTCAGGAGGGTCAAGCTCTTGTGCTGCAAAACGCTCATGTGATCTGCTGCACGCTCAGCACCAGTGGAAGTATTGTCCTTGAGAATGCCTTCCGTCGTCTCGGACATGAACCATTTAGCTGCGTCATCATCGATGAGGTACAAAAAGCTCTTGTAGCTTGTGATTCCATTAAATGTGTTTTGTTTGGTTGTGTAGGGGAATCCCAGTTAAAACCCAGGATCAAGATATGTTGAATGAAAACCAGGAGGCAGAGATGAGCTCAATTAAAGAGAAATAGTGTGCAGTGTTAGCAGAAGTAAGCTTCACTAGAAGCACCAGTAATTATTAAGAGGTTTAATTGGGTCAATACATGGGCAAGCAAGATTCTCGTTGGTCGAAACATAGAAAAATGTTAAAAATCACCTAAATAAAACTCGAAGCTGACCTTCTAGTGATTGTTTCGGTGATGAATGAGCAGAGGTCAGACACAGTAGGTCTCTTCAGAGTATATCGGACAGCCTGAACATCAGGGTGACGGCAAATGAGTTTCCTCCTAGAGCTCTCTGTGCCTCTAGCTGCAAAGACAGACACTTGCAAGGCCCTTATCTATACTGTAAGCTTACCCGGCTCTGCCCTGAATCTTATCAAATATGGTTCACTACACACACATTTTCTCAATGAGGGCAGCTTCTTGGAAAATAAGTTGAATATTATTTTCACTTGTTAGAGAGTAAAAAAGCCAGAATAAGAAGTAAAGAAATATTATAATTAATATTAGGAAGGCCATATATATCTCAATTATAATTGCATTATACATAATTTTTATAATACCATGTTTTATTTGGCTTTTGTCATCAGTGTTTATATAAATATAAGGTTCATATTATTTTAAATGCGCTAATACTCCTAACAACCGTATTTGAAAGTGGCTTTGTTTGTTGCGCTTTTGTAGGCTAGTCAGGCTAAAGAAACTGAGACTCTGATTCCAATGCTGTACCGATGTCCTGCTGTAATACTAGTCGGTGATCCCAACCAGCTTCCACCAACAGTTGTCTCTCAGGTAACCCTCCCTATTAGACATAAAGTATTTGTATTATAAGCATGAAAATGTATACACCTAAATGGTTAGTAGTTTTTGTCTTTTTATAGTTTTGTAAATTATGGCATTAACCCTCATGTGCTGCTTTTTTTTTTTTGGCTTTACATTTCTTGTAACTTTTTGGCTGTAGGCCTCATTAATCTGAGCTTCTGAGTGGAAATAAATAAATAAATAAATAAATAAATAAATAAATAAATAAATATATATATATATTCATTTTTTATTTTTTTTTTTTTATATATATATATATATATATATGTATGTATGTATGTCTATGTGTCTATATTGTCTATGTGTGTCTTTTAACAGGAAGCAAAGAAGTTTGGCTACGACCAGTCTCTTATGGCAAGGTTATGCAGAAGTCTTCATCCGTCAAACCCACAACTCTCTCCCATCCTCCTGCTCAGCGTGCAGTACCGCATGCACCCGGACATCTGTCAGTTCCCCTCCAAGTACATCTACAACAGCGCTCTTAAGGATGACTGGTACGCACTCAGCTCCTTGTGTGTTTGAAATGTTTACCATTGTTTATGAGTAGAGAGGGAGGGAGAAGAGTGTTCTGCAATCAGACTTCTACATGTTTATGATGTGTAGGCAGGGGCAGTGCAGGCAGTACGATCAGGAGCAGACTATGACCGAGTCTGAATTAAGACTCATTAGATCACTGAGAGGACCATGTGTGTGGTGAGTGCTCGACACGGTGAGCTGCTAACTAAGCCATGGTCTGCAGATCTCGAAAATGTTACACTGACTGACTCTCGCTTTGCTTTGAAAGTCTATTCACACTGAGAATAAAATGAATGCAACAGGCGTTGGTGTATTCAACGAGCCATATGAAAAAGTGCTTCGGTTATACACATGCTTTATAAAAGATGACTTGTGCTACAGGAAAGATCAAAACATATCCAGCAGACTCCCTTTTATTGCAGACATGCGAAGCAGTTTCAGTCTGATATATTATGCAACATGTAAAGTAGTGAACAGTAAACAGTGATGTTGAGATTTATACGCATATTCTGTTGATGTTATACATGGCAAATAGAGGTGTATTTTATCTCAAGCTTAAACTATTTAAAAAAAAAAAAAAAAAAACTTGCAAAAGCTAGTTTAGTTAAAGTTTAGTTGTAATTTTAAAAATAGAATAAAATTGTAAAAAAAAAAAAAAATAAATAAATAAAAAAAGCAGTGTGTAACTGATGCTAAAATAATCATTAGTGGAAAAGATGAAGCAATTATTCTCTCTTGGTGTGACTAGGTCTTGAATTATAACTCATTCTGTGAAATAGCTTCATGCTAAAATTTATTTTATTAATTTATTTCTTTTTTTTATGTATGTTTTGTCTGTTAGAAGAAGACTGTATTTACACTGCAGTCACAAAAGCACAATTTAGTTAGTTAATCAGGAAGAATCTATATATTTATAATGTATAATTTTTATAGTTTAATTTTTAAAAATACAAAATTTGTATCAAATATAAATATGGACTTCTGATTTGTGTCTCTTTGTCCCTTAGTGAGACTGCTCAGAAACGTTGTTCCCTCAGCTGGCCCTTCATGCCCTACAAGGTGTTTGATGTGAAGGATGGGATCGAGAAGAAGGAGAGAGGGTAAGAAATGTGGGCGAGATGGTGTCTGAACGGCCATGTGTCTGAACGGTTAATTTATTGTGTTTCTGTGTTGGCCAGGTCATTTTCCAATCACAAAGAAGTCAAGCTGGTCTTGCTGCTGTTGAAGTTGCTGGGTGAGAAGCAGTCTGTGAAAGTGGGAGTCATCACGCCCTACAATGCCCAGAAACAACGCATACTGGAAGCTGTCAGGAGTTCAGGCATCAGCGACAAGCAGTGAGTGTTTAGTGTGCAACTTCACTAAAGATGTTTTTCAGAATCTCATGAAAATTAAACCTCTAAAATTACACTTATTGCAGTTTGCCACAAGAATTAATTATTGGCATTGTACATTTGCATCAATGGTTCTAGTTTTGAACCTTGAAACCTGTCAAACATTTAGAGTAATTCTGTTATTATTGTTATTATTATTATTGTTGTTGTTGTTTTATCAAATACAGACTTGGTTAAGTCTTAATATGGACTTCTTAAATAATATGAGCAATAACAATAAATATTTTCAACTATTAAAATTTTTAAAGTAACTTTTGTAACTAGACGAGGCTGCTGACAAATAGCGTGACAGGAATTAGTCTTCAATGTCACATCAGCGTTTTAACAAATATATGTAATTTAAAATTAAAACATAATAGCATTTTATTAACTTTGCTGATTTTATAGTAACAAGTATTTTTGATAAATGAGCAGCAATACAGCCTATCAGAATGATTTTGAAAATGCAGCTCTGCGCTACATGAATAACATTTTACAAGTTATTCACATATATTTAATTGTAATCAAATTTTACTGTATATTTTTTTTTTCCATCAAATTAATATAACTTTGATGAACATAAAAGACTTCAGTAGAAGGGGAAAAAAAATTCATTCAAATAAAATTTTTATTTGTCACATACACAATCATACAGAGTACAATATGCAGTGAAATGTTTTTTGCGACGGCAGCCAAATCACCGGCGCCATCATATAGAAGATGAGGAAATAAGATGCATTAGGAGAACGAGGGTTAAAAAAAACCTCTCCCAGACTGTCGTTCGAGAAGGGCAGTGTGCGATCAGGGGTAAAAAAATACCTCTGCAACGAGCACATAAAACACATCATCACAAGACATAACACTGCAACAGGGGAGGGGAAGTGTCCAATGTAGTCAAACAGCCACCCGGTCCTGCAGCTAGAGAGCGCCGGTCCCAGACCCAAACTGAAGGGTAGAAGCACTCGAAGGCGTGGGATGTGGGGGAAGGCAGTGATTTGTCTATCTGTAGCCATGTACTTTTATTTGTGTGTGCGGGTCAATGATGTGTATGCCTGGGAAGTCTGGGAACCTGGGAACAGTCCATACCAGGTGTCCTTGAAATTTTCAGACCGTCTCGTTATCTTGCTCTTCATTTGCAGTTATGTGTAATTGTGTTGTAGGGTTGAAGTTGACACAGTCGATGGCTTTCAGGGCAGAGAAATGGACTGCATCATTGTGTCTTGTGTGAGAGCCAGCAGCGAAATGGGCTCCATTGGGTACGTGAACATAGCCTATATATCAATCAGCTAGACTGTTTCTGGTTGTAATATTGCATTGCTTACTTTTTAAGGTTTGTTGGGAATAAGCAGAGAATGAATGTAACCATCACCAGAGCCAAATTTAGTCTCTTCATACTGGGACACATACGCACACTCAAAGTAACGTACATATTTATACTACTACTACTTTTTTGTCTCGACCCACCGCAAGAGATGCTTTTGTGTATCTTTTAAGCACTTTTAATGATGTCTTGATGCATTTCTGCAGGAACAAAGTGATTGGGGAGCACTGATTGAGGATGCTAGTATGCGTAAAGCTATCATCAGAACCGTTCAAAAAGATTTCGAGAGGGACGCCAGGCAAATTCTCAAACAAGCTCGAGAGCCGCTGACCCGCAGACTCTCTTATCCCACAACTGGGAGACCAAGCACTTCGACCTCAGCTGTTACACCTGTGGAAATAGACCCCGCCCCCGCACCCCACCCCCAACATGAAACCAGAAGTGTGCCAATGCCACGGCTAATACCCTTGGAATGCCCTAGTAACCCACGGTTGAACGACAGGCCCAGAGACCCACGTTTTGCGGAGTGCCGGCCAATCAGAGAAGAGGAACCAGACAGAGATGGGCGGGGCTTACCAGAGTCCCGCCACTTAAACAGATCTAATTCGTATGAAGGTGATTCTAGAAGTACTGGCCAGTCTTCAAGATACTCTTCAAAACACCGCGGTTTTCCACAGTCAAGACAATACAGGAGATGAATTAATTATCCCTGTTTTTATGTCATTAAAGCCTTACAGCAAAGCTTCAAGGGAGAAATTTTTCTTCATGTCCTCTTCTCCTTGTTTTGGGAATCCACTATGTACAAGGGTCATCGTTTGACGTCTCTTTCTCAGGCATTGGCTCAACGATTAGCGTGACACATTAGTTGTTTACTGTTTATCTAATCTTTCTAAGCATATTTTGCTGCTAAATGAACATTAAAGAGCTACTTTATGCATGAAGAGGGATGTTATGTTCCATACAAGAGGTTTGGGTTTTTTGGACCTTGTTCTCATTTCCAAAAAATATATATGGATGCAATAACTGCACTTTCTGAAGCAGTCGGACTTGATCAGAAATAATTTTTTTTTATGTTCGTATAGTTTGCCACTTATTTGAATTTAACATTGATTTAAAGATTTTTGCTGGGATGGTTTCGGTGTGTGTAAATGTGTTGTGCATGAATGCAGTGCTGTTTGTTTTTCACTGGTTGTTTTATACTAACTTTTAACATACTGGATTATTTTTGATTTAGCCGACTGTTAGAATAGTTTTTCAGGTAGCTTTTGATTATAGTCACCATTATTCAGGAGGAGTTAAAGAAGGCCAAGAACAGAACCAAAAGTATTGCTTAACGTTTTAATTCCAAATTTAAAATGTCATGTTGTGTTTCGAGTTGTGAATGAGAGTTAAGTTTGACATTTTGTACAGTTGAAGTATACAAGCCAGAGACCTGGAGACTGAGAAATCGACCTGCTACTGTGGCTTTTTTTTTATCTTTTATGTGACCAGGTTTACAAAAGTGTATGAAGAGGACTTTGTTTTGTACAGATGCACTTTTTGTAGGCAGAACATTAAAAAAAGTTATTTTCTTTTTTCTTTTCTTTTTTTTTATTTACATTTTGAGTTTTTTTTTTTTTTTAATTAGAATCACTGCACAAATTGATTTTGCAGGTGTGACACGATTATATAAGATAGGTATACCGTATATTTTAGTGATGCGAGTGATCAATTAAACCGTATCACTGCAGTCATTAGCCATATATTTTTCTCCTTATTTAAAATGGTTTCAAGTACCTTGAACTGGATAAATACTATAGTACTTGAGTGTTGCTCAATCAATGTTTAGCATGTTTTGGGTCACCATTGACTTTCTATAGTATTTTTTTTTTTCTTACTAAATCTTTGGTGACTTAAAGCATCCTGGTTACGAAATTATTGCAAAATATCTTTCTTTGTGTTCAGCAAAACAAAGAAAGAATATTCCTTTAAAGGTCTGTCTTTTTGACCAGCTATTTAAGATCTACAGAGATCAACTTCTAAACCCAAACTTTTTTACTGCAGTAAAATGACTTCTCAAATCTGTCATGGGTTCAAGTGGCTTATTCCTTTGGTAAAATGACAACAAAAATGTGATTAAAAGACACAAATGATAAAGTCATTATTATTAATCTGAAGGAACCGTTTTTGGCCATGTGATCTAGGCACCCTGTGGTTATTGTGTAAAATCTTAAGGAGTTTTAGGTGCCAAAAAAGCCAAGATGCCTGCAGAACATCACACACAACTTTTTTTCATATCCAGTTCTTAACCAAAGATCTTATTGCAGGTGAAATCCAAAGTTATGAAACAATTATGAATTATGAAACATGAAGTAATTAACATGATTTAGGACTTTATGCTGTGCGTGCCACATTGAAAAACCGAAAAAAATGAAAAACATTCAATATGGCGTCCTGATTAAGGCCGGCACGCGCCCCTCCCAGTCTTTCTCAGCGCAGTTACCCCGCGAAAATCCCGCGCGGTTAACAGCTCCTGCCTCATTGGTGACAGCCAGGTAAGGGAAAGTTTGCTGTACACTTTGTCACTGTTTTTCACTGCTGTGTAATTAAGCCACTGTTAAAACATACCAATACAGCCCTCCCTTACCAACTAGCAGGCTAGTTTCGCATTGGACTAACCAAGGCCGCCAAAATTCAATTGCCCCTGGATTAATTAATGTTTTGAGAGAGCGGTGTCAACTGATATCAACAAACAAGTGTGGTATTTATTTTACACATTAAAATTAAGTTTGTATAGTCAATATATAGATAATTACGTCTATAGACGGCGTTGTAAGTTACAGTTTGAGTCTTTATGCTGTGCTTTCCAACCAAAATTGGAGAAAAGCCAATCTTGGACGTTTTTCAATGATTCATTAAAGTGTTTACTTGCTTCATTTATGAGTGAATCAAACTCTTTGAGCAAATCAGCTTAATGAATACCTTATATTATTTATTTGCTTAGACCACCAGTGGGTTTTAATTTGACCTTTAACAGAATAATTTCGATTTTACCCAACATTTTATACTTCTACATTCATAAGTATCATTAGAAAACATGATTTGTGCAATATGTAACATTATTCATGCACTTGTAATTGCAGTGTAATTGGATTTTGTTCATACTGATTTAATTTCATATGCATATACTGTATATAGTATAGTATAGTATCTAGTGGCTCACTTTAATTCATGCTTCAGTATCCAACACACAGCATACAAAAAAAACATACACTAGACCATTCCTACTTCTAAACGAAGTAAAGGAGGATTGATACAGCAAACAAACAACGTGATATGATAATTCCCCAGATAAATGTTTTATTTAGCTTTCAAAATGTTTTCTTTTAGCCTTCAAAAAGTACATTACCAGACATGCTAGTTGTTACCATTACTAACTTACTACGCAGAAGCCCGGGACCAGTCATAGTTTTATTTACCACACAGTTACACCTGACTCTACAGATGACGTCCCAGACAGTTTGTGCCACATCCAACAGTAGTGAAGATGTCCTCCAAGCTACAGTGTCTGCCATGTCCGACAGTACTGATGACTTCCTTTCAACTTGCTGTGACGTGTCTGACTGTAGTGTTGACGTATATTTTACAATGACCTCTAAAATTCACTTGAATAGTTATTGAGTGTGAATTATTTCAAAGGGCATCTGTTTATTCGTGCCGTTATAAAATCGACCGTCGGCTAGGTGAAGGAGGTTTTGGTGCTGTTTATGCTGCCACTCGTTTGGATGACGGATTACAGGTATCACTTTGCATGACTCGCAATATTTATCTAGCTAAGCATTTTTGTCCAATTACATTTTCCCTGTTGCTGATTTGCAAACCCTCTTATTGTACTATTGAATTGGTGGGAACTCTGCTGAATTGTAATTTTAGCATCTGTTTTTTTTATTTGTCTCCAGCAGGAACAAAAGGTTCATCAGCATTGTAAGCAGGCTGTGCTCTCAGTCTTCAAGTTTTCAATTCCATATTATCACTGATTTCAGATTGTAAATGATTTTTCAGTAGATAGTCTGTCATTGTCAACAGTTTGTTCTGGAACTGTTTAAGTCCTATACCCATCTAGCCATCATAACAACTGTCTGTCTTCTAGGACGGTTGTTCCAAGCCTCTTCCAGTGGAGGTCGCTCTGATGATTCTGGCAAACGAAGGACCCGGGGTGGAGGAAATAGTCCAGCTCCTGGACTGCCGGGTGGAGGCAGACCAAGACATGCTGGTGCTGGAGCAGCCCATGCCCTGTGAGGAACTCAACTGGTTTCTCCTGAGGCAAGTAGGGACTGTTCAAGGGTCATAATCAGCCAAGCAACATTAGACGTGGAGTGTTGCACAGGGATGTACATTCTCATCAACCCAGACACACTCAAACTGAAAATAATTGACTTTGGGTGTGGTGATTTCCTCACTGATGCAGTCTACACATCTTTTGCTGGTATGTGTTATTCCTTTAAAACTGTAAAGTGGGTCTCAAGCTCCAGTGATGACTTGAGAGCCTTTAACACCAGACTCTGGCTGAATCAAGCTCTCATGAAGCATTCAGAAATAGGATCCACTGTTGTGAATCAAATAGCATCAAATCATTTCCTGCACGATATTGAATGTTTAGTTAAAATTACGTGTTAATGGGAACAAAACCTCTTCTCCAGGGACAGAGGAGTACTTCCCTCTTGAATATCTGATGACCGGCCAGTATCACGCTGAACCAGCGACAGTTTGGTCTCTGGGGATCCTCTCGTTTGCTTTGCTGTGTGGGGATTTCCCAAAAGTACAAGACCTGGAAAAGAT
>JAUMHR010000081.1:1667853-1691952 GCA_032361145.1 Enteromius fasciolatus
AAAACTTATTTTGGATGCAATTAATCATTTGACAAAACTATTATTTATGATGATAATTTTTTTGTTATCTTATAATTATTATATTTATGCAAAGTTACACTGTTTCAGGCCAGTAATTTTTTTTTTTATTAATACTTGTATTCAGCAACGACACATATTAAATAGAACTTAGATTGACAATTTTCAATTAGAAAATTGACAATAAAAAAAATTATAATAAAAGTTAAAATATTATTCATTTAATAATATTTATCAAAAGATCCTGAAAAATATAATTTCAACAAAGATTATTAAGGAGCATAATAATGTTTCTTTAGTATTTAAGAAATCAAAAAAGTTATTAATTTTTTTTTAATTGCAAAAATAAAACACAATATTACTGTTTTACAGTATTTTTTTTTAATGCAACTTTTGATAAGCGACAAACTCATAAACCCAAACTTTGAATTTACTTTGCAATTTATTAGTTATAAAATTTTATATTATTATTATACCAGCAAATCGGACACTCTGGGACCTCCAGCGACAACTTGATATCTTCTGTCGTGATAAAAACCTGTCCACTTTTGCTTCTAGAATTTGAGTAACAGCCATTCAGACCATAACTGTTGATTTTTGTCAGCCTTTGCCATTTTTTATTATGCAACATAAATGAGCCTGGATGTCATCTCAGCAGTCTAGCAGCTTCTACAGTTCCAGTTATGTAATATTCAATGCTTAGTACTGAATGCAGTTCTGTCAGCAGCTGTATATTGCATTATCCTGTTCAGTCGCCGGTTAGCGTTTCAAGCATTTGATCCAGTAGTTATTCCTCTGAATTTGCACTGAGCTTATTGTATATCTTAATCCTTTCAGACAAATTCTACAGTACAGTAATTCTGTTCTGTTCTCTATTAGCTCCTTCCAGGACAGGGGTTTAACGTTACCCTCTTCCCCGAGATCACATTACAGCTCTATTCCTACAGGCCTCCGCACTGCCACTCATTTCTGCTTAGCATAATTCTATTTCCTCAAGATGCACCCGCTCCTGTAATCTGTTGTTTCTTCTCTCTCCTCCTCTTTTGTTCTATAATGTTATTATAGAGAAACCTCATTCTGTTATAGTCTTACAGACAGACAGGATCAGACACCATCACCTGACCTGACTGCAACATCTGCACACATGCATGCATGTTTTCAAGCACAAACTGGTCCTGACCCCTGACACGCTAAAACTATAGTTGGATTAAAGAGAATACACAGAAACCTTCAACCCCCAAATCCATTGAAACCCAACCCTCTGACACACTTAGCATGCTTACCGTGTGTATTGTGCGATTGACAGCACTATTTGTGCGTCTGGGGGTCAGCTTTTGTTTATATTGTAGGGACCAAATGTCCCCAGAATGATAGTAAAACCTGAAATCACATGCATCCTGAAAAGCTGCCAATGGTTCCCGTGAGAAAAACGGCTTAATTAACATGCTAAATAATGAAAATGGTTAGCTTAAGAGTCCTGTATAAAAATATCATTAGCTCTTATATAAGTATAGTAGTATTTTTATAAAAACAATTAAAGTCAATGATACGTTCCCACTGCAAGTGTGCGCACGCATGCACTTGTATGTATGTTTAATTGATTTGTGTGTTTTGGTGTTTGCGTGCTTGCATGGATGTACTGTATTGGCAATACGTGTGTATGAACATGCATCCTTGAATTGTTGTTTTGCGTACTTGTACTGTATGCGAGTGCCTGTGTGCATGTATTAGCACGCTCGCAAATGTGCATGTGAGTGCTTGCATTTTATCTGTGTATTTTATCTATTTGTGTCTGCATGTATTGTTGTTTTTGCATGTTTGAGTGTGTCTGACTTTACATGTACCTGTCCAGTATACATGCTTGTGCTTGCATCTGTGTGTATGTGTACTTGGTGATTGTGTCCAAGTATTAGCATGCTTGCAAATGTGAATACTTGTGCTTGCATTCATATTTCTTCTATACTGTATGTTTTTAAGTGTGTGCATGTATTGCCAATACTTTTCTCTGTAGTATGTGTGTGTGAGCATGTGTCATTGAGTACATGTATATGTGCATCTGTGTACTTGGATGTTGTAATAACATACTTGCAAATGTGCATCCGTGTTTGCATGCATGTTCATGGCTGTATTGTTTTTGCATACTTGAACCTGCATGTACAGTATAGTACAGTATGTATGTGTATTCGCATGTTTGCAAATGTGCATACATATAATTGCATGTCTGCTTGCTTGTGTACACGTGTATTCGTGCATGCATGCATGCATGTGTGTGTGCTTCTGGTGTCTGGACACTTTTAAGAGAAAGAGTTTTAATATTGTAACACCGGATCAGCTTTTCTCACGCATTAATTTTTCAAGTGTTTGACACTGTGTGTGTCTTTTGCATGACCTTGGCCCAATAATGCATGTGGCAAAGATGCAAAGCATGCATGTCTATGCCTTTCCGACAATCCCATCCTCCTGCCCCATATAAACACACACACATACACAGCCAACTGTTCCGGCAGGTGGCCCACATCACTAAGCTCCTAGAGCAATTATCCACGTTGGAATCCCGTCGCTGCGACAACAATCAGCATGGAGCTAGATCCCTGTCACAGCGTCCATATAGCAGCCTGTTAAACCAACTGGGACATTACATCACCGTTAAACTGGAACTTTACATAGTGCCATCCGCATCCCATGCAATCAGTTAGAGAACAACATCAGTATCGTAAAACCGGTTAATCTGTCTCTCTCTTTGTCGTCTCTGTGGATTTATATACCTTTAGACCTTCTTACTGTAAGCATGTGTGTGTTTGTGTGTGTGTAAGTGAGTTATAGCGCTCTTTAAGAAACTGAGAACACAATGTGAGCTCTATTCGGTTTACGAGAACATCACTAAGAATACAACACTCTGAGGAATACACTCGGAAGTGTACGTCTGTTCCAAAGCTTGGTCTGTTCTCGCTGACTACAGTCAACATAGGCAGCTTCCTTCTAAGGCAGCATCCTGACTGAATTGGATCATAGCAGCCCCAGATGGAATCTGCAGACTTTTTTTTATTTTTGTATTGCTTTTTGGGAATAAAATGTGTTAAATGGAACTGACGGTACTGCAGATATGTGGCTGAAAGCATAGTCGAATTATTAAATTAGACAAAATATTTAATAAACAGATATGCAAGGGGTGCAGGATGTAAACTAATAAGGCAGCTAATAAGGCCAAATTATTTTATTGCTTACTATTTAGAACAGCCTGCAAGCTTGGAGCACAAATATGATTTCTTAAACTGTTGCCAAGTTAGGTAGCTCACAAAATTTACAACAAAGCTTAAATGTAAAGTATGTAATTTTTTGAAACTTAAAAGTGTATGCGCACACACACACATACATATATAGTATAAATGTATTTTGTATTAACTTAAAACATAGCAAACGATAAATAACAGAAAACAGAACTGCTAACAGCGGCGCTCACCTGGTGTTTCGGGACAGGTGTGTGTCATGATTAAGTGTAAATATAGCCAAGGAAAAATCCACAAGATGGCAAAACCTAAAAAGGCTGTTCTTTAATAAAAGTTCTGGCTCGTCGGAAAGCGCTTGCAAACACATTCGTCTTTCTGAGATGAAAAACTGAGGTCAAAGCTTTGGAAACTTTCTTCACATAAGTATTCTGGGTATTATGATGAAGAGTAGTTGTAATCTCATACAACCTAACATATAATATTCAGGAATGACAGACTAAATATATCATATGTGATATTGCTGTATTTCTAATATTATGCAGAGAAAGATCTTTTATGCTCTGGGGTTGATCATAAATTTTTCTATGTATTGACAAAAAAAACTGTTTATTACAAAGATATTTAGTACTGTCAAATAGTTAATACCGATTAATCACATCCAGTATAAATTTTTTTGTTTACATATGTGTGTACTGTGTGTATATATATTTATATATATATATATATTAGTGGTGGGCCGATATCGGCGTTAACGCACTGCGATAAAAAAAATATCGCCGTTAATCTATTGACAAGGTGGGTTGGAGTCTATATGACAAGCTATGGTGACTTTCACCTTTAGCGCGGATGTATAGCTGAATTACACTGTAGCCTTATTCGGACGGGACTAGTTTTCTAAACTACTGTACGTATGAGCTTCGATTCTTAACACCTGTCGTCCGTGATCTTCATGTACCGTTTAGAATGCATTGGTATTAGGACAGACTTGCGCAGACTTGTTTGTGGAACTGGGCTATTGTGTTGATAAATAATAATCTTACTGCATTGAATTGTGAAACCAAGATTCACACCCCTACTTTTAAGATGGCAGTACTGACACACAGATATCTCAAATATAATAGGTAGCACACAAATTCTGAATGCCTTTGGCAGATCTCAAATGAGCCATTTTAATCTAGATTAATTTCAAAATTAAAAAAAATTAATCTATGCCCACCCCTAATATATATAAATACAAACATATGCATGTATATATTTAAGAAAAACATGTAAATATTTTCAAAATATATACTGAATGTACGTTTATGTATATATAAGTAATAATAGGTACACAAGCATATATTTTGTAAACACAATTTTGTTTTGGATGTGATTAATCATGATCAATCATTTGACAGCACTATTATTATTAATACATGGGTGTTTTGTACCATGCTGCACATAAGGCAGTGATTTCTCCTATGGTTAAGGGGTTGTATCTACAGTAACTATATATGGTAGAATCACTGTACGGTGTAAAACATTTGAAGTAAAAAGATTTTCTTGTTTAATAAAAATCCACTCAGTGTAGTTCCTCTTAATCTGCTTATTTTATATCGATTTTTATTGATTTTATATTTATATGCGATATATTTTATAAATGTATCGCATAGAAAGCATTTCCATATTTTCTGCATCACACATTGCATCAAAAGCATGTAATAATGATCTCAGTCCTTCATTCTAGATCTCCAGAATTCTTCAAAGTGTTTTTTCTGCTTTCTTGTTTAGTTTGTAGCGTGAAACTTTATGGCTGAGTGCTGACATCAGTGAGATCAGGCCGAGACACGCAGAACGACAGATTCATCCTATTAAACTAGTACTCTAGCCGCCAGCTGTCTATTGTCTTTCTCTGTCCATCTCAAGCTGCTTTCGCTCAGTGAAAGCCATCTTCTTTCCCTTTGTTTCTCTTTCTACAGTATGTAGTATGTATACTGTGCACAGTAAGCACATTTTCTGTGTGCACAATAATACCCAAATGACTACTTTTACCAAATTGCACAGTAAAATACAACAGTAGATACAGTGCACTCAACTTGACCTGCAATTTCCAGCGGGGTTGCATTATTTAATGGGACAAAATAGTTGATTAACTGCACATCCCTTGTTTAAAAAAAAAGCACTTTAGCATGCTTTTTTAAAAGAGAACTTGTACTAATGGCAATAATATAATAAAATAAAAGTGTAAACTAAGACATTAAACTGCATTTTATTTGCAATTAAATGACAATATATATTTTAAAATGATATTAAATGCAATTAGTTCAACTTAAAGAGTGCTTACCGAATTACACCTTTAAATGTAATTTCATAATTACTTTTATTGTCCATAGTTTAGTAGATTTGAGATGTAATATCAGATAGTTACATGACTAGGTATGTGTACTTCTTTAAAGCATTGCTTGAAAATGTCAAAAACATGTTTAAAATGTACTTTAAGTATGTGTTTTAAATACTTGTATACTTAAATACTAAAAATAGGTTTTTTAATTTGACATTATTACAAAGTGCATTTTTTAAACAGAAACAGGCATGGAAGTGTGCTCTCTTAAAGTACACTTAATTAATATTCTGTCATCTGCAAGTACAGTTTTTATTAAATGATTTGAAGTGCACTACTAGTGCACACTGAATGCAATTAAGCACTCTTCTTTTTCACAGAAAGCATGCTGCTATTTGAAATGGGATATTTTCTACTGTTTTACTTTTTATTTTTAAAAAGTAGGCAGTATACAGTATATTCAGTAAAATACTGTTAGTATTCTATTCTAGCAGAGTCTTATTGTTTTCTATCTTCTGTCATATCTCTTCTCCCTTCTTTCTGTTTCCTCCCCCTCTTTCTTCTTCACTTCCCGCTTCTCTCTCTCTTTTCTATTTATAGCACTAGCTCATTTGTGCCTCTAAATCAGAGAGCACTGTTGTGTAGCACGAGGGTTTTTTACTTTCATACACACGTGTTCACACATTGACACATCTTACTGTTTCATGTGCTCTGTGTGCTTCCAGAGACGTGTGCATGAACAGCATATGCTTATTGGATGTGTGTGTGTTTACTCCCTTTTTCCGCTGAACTAAGCTGTGATTCCCCCATCATTAGGGATCTCTGTCTTTCTCTCTCTCTCGCCTTTTTCTTCCCAGAGCCAACTAAGAATCAACCATTTGAAAACAAACCATGCCACAGGGTCCAAATGTAAACTTTTGACACATCTGCCAGTGGTGGGTGAACTAAGAAAATTTACTAGCAATAAATGCTACTGGCCATTAAGCTGTTTTTTTAATTTATTTTATTTATTACAATTTATTATATATATATGCATATTTTTACCTACACTCTTAAATAAGGGTTCCAAATAGGTTGTCATAGAAGAATCATTTCTGGGTTCTTTAGTGAGCATCTCTTACCAGAACCATTTATATTATATTATTATTATATCTATTATATTAAAACCAACTTTTATATTATTGTGATGTTTTTATCAAGCTGTTTGGACTCTCATTCTGACGGCACCCATTCACTGCAGAGCATCCGTTGCTGTGGAAGTGATGCAATGCTACATTTCTCCAAATCCGATTAGGAAACAAACTCATCTGCATCTTGCATGGCCTGAGGAGGAGTACATTTTCTGCAATTTTTCCTTTTTGTGTGAATTACCTTTAATGGAACCAGAGATGCCACTAAAGAAGATTTATTTTCAAGAGTGTATGACAGAGGAATTATTTTGCAGTTTTCCTTGCATTGTTGTGACAAACAGTGCAGGTCATTATCTCCTTTGCAGCATCATACACTGTACAAAACAAGCCAGATGAGCATCCCTGTCACATAAACATGAACAGACATGTTCCACCTTTTCATTTTAGTGGCTTAATGTGAGAACATTTGCACATGCAGTATGTGTCACCACACGGCATTAAACAGAACAACAACAGGATTTAATTGTTTTCCGCTGGTAAATTGAATACTGTGGTAAGTGTTTAAAGTCTTGACAGATGTTATGCATTATGTTGCAGTTTTAGTTACCAGCCAACTGAGAAGTAGCTCTGCACAGGTCAATTTTACTCACATATGCAGCTCAGTGAGTGTTAATTTTGGACCCTGGGCAGAAACATGCACAAACTGGGACAGGCACACACACACACACACACGCTACCACAGCAAAGGACACAAAACACACATTAATACACACAGACTAGAAAAAGAAGCTGCTGTGAGATGCCAGAGATTATTAAATTCCACATTAAATAACATGTGCAACTAATTTTGCTTCCGTAATCTGACATTGCCTTGATGCCATTTAGTTTTTCTATAGGAGAAGTAAATGAACAGGGCATTTATTTTAATTAATAATAATTATTTTAATTCATTTGATTGTTTCTGTTACTTCCTCTTTGTGGGTGTGTGGGCCTGGTTTCTGAACACTGAATTAGGGCCATTAATGTGTAAATGTGGACAGTCGTGGTTTGATGGGTTTATCTAGCTAAAATCCGAATGTTGTGGAAGTTTAAAACAAGACGTTTTTGTATGTTTAGTTTTAACAGATGCTCTATTTGGACTGGTGAAGAAGTTTTGATCGCTGAAACTTACTGTATGTCTTCACAGCGCACACTGTATTTTAAAGATGCTGCAATTTTTTAACTCTCGGTAATTTTAACCTGGCTGTCGGTTAACAGTACTCGGTTTCCACCCCACTTTTCTCTGTCATTTGCGTTTGTCTTTTTCTTGGAAGGAGAGATGCTAGGGAGGATCCCGTCTGTTGTAAAGTGCTGACTGTGCCAGGCTGCCCGACCTCGTCATGTCTAGAATGTAAAAGGAAAACGTTCGGGCGCGCTGTGGATGTCTGCTTGCGGGACCATTAAGGGCCCCATCAATATTAAAGAGCTTGGAACGACCTGAGGAACATTCCAGAGGCCAGTCCATTAGCGGCCAGCTCCGGCTCAACAATTTAAGGGTTTGTGTGTGTGTGTGTGTGTGTTACAGTGGCTTTTCCGGTCCTGGTATAAAATAATCAGTATTTAAAAGTTGCTTTGCATGCGACAATATTCAAACAAATCCATCTAGGGGTATTTCCACAAGGGATAGTTCCACAAAAAAAGCTGAATTCTGTAATGACTTGCTTGAAAAAAACCACAAAAGTGGATCATTTGCATAATGTTCACAAAGCAATGACAAACACTGGTAAGCTTTAAAACATGACCAAAAAGCACCATGAAAGTAGTGATGCGTACAATTTGAGGAACATATTCCAAGTCAGGCATTACGATGAAGGCAGAAGTGTGATTTTTTGGTGGGTGAAGTACCCATAGATTGATTTGTTTGAATATTATGACATGCATGTTACTTTGATTTCCTACTTAAACCAAGACTAATACATACCCACAGTTACACAAACAAAATATAAAGATATAATTCACTCAAACTCACAATTCTGCCATCTTTTACTCACTCACAGTGTTACAAACTCACATGACTTGGACTATGACGCGTAAAAATTGTATGCATGACTATTTTTGGGGGGGGGGGGGGGGGGTCTGCTTTTATGGCTCCGCAAAGGTACTCTGATAATTCTGATTCTTACTTAAACCAGAACTAATGCACACTTTTATGCAAAGATGCTTTAAAGTAATAGTTCACCTAAAAATGATCAAATTTTGTTCCCTTCATACTGTCCTTTTCCATAATCATACATATAATCTGAACAAGTAAATCATGACGGTATTGTGATTTTTGGGTGAACCATCCCTTAAAGTTGCGTTTGAGTAAATGTGTGAGCGCGAGTAGGAGAAAATGGCTCTCCTTTAGCCTTACATTAAACAGATCATTAACTGTTAAGTGTGTGAGAGCTGTGTCCATTTCCGGCTCCCATGCGAGACCAATAACCATATGTGTTTTTTCCTGCATCAGTCCCATCAGCAGCTTCTTCATGGTGAAAAGGCACAATCATAATGAAGAAAGTTGATGTGTGCTTGTGCACGACATTGCAGTGTCTGGATAATTTAATCAGGGTTGTATTACCTCTTTTCCCCTGACACTAGTATTTATTTATGCTCTTGTTCTCCTGCACAACCTTTTGCTTGTCTTTTCTTCTGCAAAGTCAAACATCACGAGTTTAAGCGTCAAACTACAAAACTAAGAAATATTATAGACTTATTTTGAAGGATGGAATTTTAGTATCATTAAGACACTGTTTTTAATGAAATACAAAAGTATTTAATTTGTATTTCCTTTTTAGTTGTTACATTAATTTAAACTAA
Source organism: Enteromius fasciolatus (assembly GCA_032361145.1). Classification (NCBI taxonomy): domain Eukaryota; kingdom Metazoa; phylum Chordata; class Actinopteri; order Cypriniformes; family Cyprinidae; genus Enteromius; species Enteromius fasciolatus. Next base: position 1,677,387 of record JAUMHR010000081.1, read on the forward strand.
ATGTTAATGAGAATTAATTCTAATTTTTTGTTTTAGTTAACTATAACAATCCTGCACCAGACAGAAAGAACAACCTAGCAACACCTTAGCAACCATTCACAACATCCCAAAGGTGCGTTTACATTTACACCTGCACAACTTTTGCACAGGCAAGCACCAATCACACTGTCTCTTACTATCAGAACTTATTGACCGATGGATTATCTTTTGATTCTTTATGTTGTCCTCACAAATCTTACTCTATAAAACCCATAGTGCACCGTGTGACCTCCTTGCCCTTGAGAGTAACCTGCTGACCCTGCTATAAGCAAAGTGAAATTCAACATCCTCCCGGTCCTCTGTTCCTGTGAGCCTGACTCTGCCAACAAACCCACGTGGGTAAACAACACCTCGGCCTTCTGCTCTCCACGCCTGCTGACCTCAGCTGCATTTTTTTCTGCTGCGGTCGGTGACCTGCACGGCACATCCTGCTCAAATTAATGCTGCTTCAAGACCTCCACCCCCATAATGGGTGCAGTCTGGCACTGTTCTACGAGCCCTGCTTAGTTTGCACTGGCCAATGGCTTGTAGTCAAAAAATCAATAGAGGAACATCTGCCTCAGGTCCGTCCCATCCAGGTACTAACTGACACTTTGTAAATTCCCTAAAGTTAGTATGACTAGTTAATCAAGTCCACTTTTGTACAATTATCATTATATTTTGTTTGTTTAATTTTATAAAACAAATGCAAGAGCAAACTTACTCAAGTGTTAATTAAATGAATGAGTGCAACCGGTAAGCAGTAATCCTAAAGGAATAGTTCACTGGAGGAAGCAATATTATGGATCATGAACTCATATTTAAGTCAGAAGCAACAGTTTGGAGTTAAAAATCTTTTAAAATTAGCGATTTGTTTTTTGCAAACGCGCAGCTTTTGGCTTTTTAAGATGTTAACTGATGGACTGGGGTGCATTACTGTGATGTTTTCTGCATTACTGTATTCTGACGGCACCCATTCACATTCATTGCTGAGCAAATTATGAAATGCTATATTTTCCAAATCTCTTCTAATAAACTAACAAACCCATCTACATCTTGGAGTAAACTATTCCTTTAATATGATGAACTCCCACTTACCAGCTCATAAGCCAATGAGTTACAGCTACTGGGAAACGTTACATCACTTAATTGTATTTGTCAGGCTAATGAGCAGACAAAAGCATGCAGGAAGAAAGACATCTCTGTCAAGCCTGCTGACCATGTGACACATAATCTTTAAACTTCTGGTTGTGAGAAACAGGAATTAGCATGCTGTATATTTTTATCACACCCTAGTTCCCCATTTCACATACAGTCTGCCCTGAATAGTATGCAAGATTGTAATTAATATTTCCCTCGATCGTACAGTAGCTGGTTGACAAAAGCAGGCCAAAGTTGCCTGGATGGTGTACTGTGAATTTGAAAGCGGTTATCTGTTATGTTTTTGGGGTATATATTTATTTTAACTCTTCAATATATTTTACAGAAGCTATGGTTTGATTTCTCAGAACACCTGCATTCATATGTTCGGGTTGATGATATTTCTTTATGTTTTTGAATGTCTCTCCTGCTCATCAAGACTGCATTTATTTGATCAAAAATACAGGAATATTTTAATTGAGTCAAAGACATTAAGATCAGTCCGCATCAAAATAAATTAAAAAAAGTGATATTATGTCCATATAAGAAAATTAAATGTGTCTAAAGCTTTAAATAACTTTTTGGAGAGTAAAATGTCAAAATTTGGTTAAAAATAATTGTCATTCAGTGTAATATTTATGTAAAAAATCGAACAATATGCTTATTCTGAAAAAAAAATTAAATATAAAATTTTAAATGAGTAAAAAATCTGACTGACAAATAGTGTCAAATCTTGAATATGTAAAATTAATAATTAGTATTTGAGGTGAAGGTGTAATATGTCATAAATAGTTTTTCATTGTAAATATGCCTGACAAAATTGTTACACTGAATGTTTTCTGTAATTCAGGGAAAAATATATTTTATTTCTCCCCCAAAAAATAAAATAGAATTAAATGAAAAAACTTTTATATTTTTTTAGTGAAAAACAACAACAATTTAAAGTAGTATTACACTAATTGTTTTAACGCAGAAACCCTTTTTCGTCTTTGACCCAGTTGTATTTCTGTGATGCAAACTGAGTTTTTAGCATCTTCACTCCAGTCTTCAGTGACCCTTTAGAAATCATTCTAATATGCAGATAGGCTGCTAAACAAAATTTGTATAATTATCAATGTTTTGATAATGTTATTTTTGATTAATGTAATGCATCCTTGTTGAATAAAATTTCTTCCAGAGGACTCACCAGAGTGCAGAATCTCTCCGGCGGGTTTCCGCAGGTGACGCCCGGCGGCTCGACGCGGATGCGCATGTACTCCTTCATGGCCTGGGCTTTGGGTTGGCACGCGTAATGCTCCCACACGGCGCCTTCGTCCGTGCTCACGAGAGACTTGCACAGGTCGTACTGGCCTCTTGCTCTCGCCAGCACATGGACCAGCAGGTAGAGGAGTCCCGCGCGTGCACGCATGGCAGGTGTGCGAATAAGAGGGGATTTCCGAGGGTCCGGAGAAACGGGAAAGGGACCACCGTGGGTTCAGAGGCGGGACGTGTTAACATGGAACAGCAGCACCGGTGGTCAGGTTAAAACATCCCATAACATCACCACAGTCATTACTCCAAAAAGAAAACTAAGATATATAGATAAAGAAAATGTGCATAAAAGTGTTTTGCTATTATGAGATTGAGAGGAAGTCTTGTAAAGCAAGTTTATTGTTTTGTGTATTGACTTCTCTTTGTCTTCTGTGTGTTTGGACACTGTCCTGAAATGTTGGGTCAAAGGTGCTGATGCTTCTACTTGGACCTACATCCATAGCAGCTCCTGGACTGCGTCACCGCATAGCATATTTATGTCCCGAAGGCCACATGAAGTGGGTTTCCCCTTTTCCAAGCTCAGAAATGTCCGCCTGGTTGCATCCTTCACTCTTCAGCAGCTGCTGTCCATGGTCCTGAAAGCAAACACCACACATTTCAGTGTTCAACTTCCCTGCTCTTTTGTACACAAGCTCTTTATGTCAGCCTGTTTTTTTTAGCGCCACTTTCTGCTGATGGTCTAATTTGCCAAACCCCCCCTAAACAGACGTTGGATGTCATCCTGTGAACCGCCACCAGTCCGGACAGATGGCAGATCTCGCATACAACACGAGTCTGCAGCGAGGAACATGCGTGGTACATGCACACACACGCTTCACAGGCAAAATTATATAAGACAGGACTTTGAGGAAGAGAAGCAAAAGGGATGCCCAACATATTTCATGAAGATATTATTATGCAGAGATTGTATGTTAAATATTGCACGGTATAGTTTCCTGAATGAACCACATTTCATTTCCATTGGGAAATGGGAGGAGTGAGGAATGGTCTCACATGTGCAGATACGCACATAGCGATGACATCCATTTCTAAGGTTGCAAATGCAATGCATGCATGTAAAAATCAGGTAAAGTAACCATGTGCTTCGCATGGTAGGATGTGCTTTTAATCAAGTCGGACTGAATCAACCTGATTACATTACAACATTTTTAAACCAGAACAGGTAGAAAATATATTTTTAATCATAAAAAAACATGTTCTTAACGTAAGATATTTAAATGTTTCACAAATAATAAGTATTATTTATGGGGAAATGGCTTTTGCAGACTGCATAACATCTAGGTTTCGTTTAAAAAGTTTTTTGTTGTCGTTTATGCTCATTTAATATTGTGTAGACGGTCTCTTAGATGTATTTTGGTGTATATATGCATTTCTTTAGCTTTGAAAGGCCAGTAACGACGAACTTTAAGTCATTTAGTAATTAATAGTTTGGTAAATGTACCAGTATATGAGTTAATGACGTTATCTTACCGTTACGACTGTAATGTCGTCAACATGGCAACCGCAAACACCAGTTTTTAAATTCAACAATTTAATATACGGAGTAAATAGCATTTCCGGTATGTTTATTTGTTTGTTTAACACCAGTCCGATCGTGTTGGTGGTTAATACAGTATAGAAAAGTAATTAAAACGGTTTAATATTACATTTTCGTTCTACCTCACGTGAAAACGTACAAGTTCCACTCGCTGACAGAACATCCTACTCCTCCGTACTGTACTGTAAAACATCTCAAACAAGCATCGATCTTCCTTATACACAACCTGGGGCTAATCCACCATCCGTGCCGTCACAAAAACCGTTACCAAAGTTGCCAACTGTGGTAGTTTAGCGTCAGAAAACTGTTTGAAATCGGTCTTCCCTCTGCAGAGCGAACGGAAACGCACGGGGTGTGTCGCACGCGCGTCCCGCCACTAAAGATGAGGAACTGCGATTAAACACGCTCTCGCGTTTAACGATGAGATGGCTGGTTTTGCGTTTGAACTCGAGCAGAAACAACTTTTTGGCGTTTCAAACATAAATCAAAAGTGAGACGCCTTGACAGGCTCGTTTCATCCGGGTCGCTGAAGTAGTTGAGATGGACTCACCGCGCGCTCGACTTGGGTCCGTGAGGAAACGGCATCGCCTCCCGCAGCGAAGATGCGGTTCTTCCGTGTTTGTTTTTTATTTTACCTCTCCCTGCCGGAGAGTTTCTTAATGCACACTCCGTCGGTTTGTCAGGGGAGGACGGTGCCCTACTTCTGCAGGAGATGCTGGGAGCAGGGTGCGCGTGTATGTGTGAAGTATCCAAAAGTGAGAATATGGACTTGTAGTGCGCGTGCTGTCTACTTTACTGGATCAGATTTGCCCTGTGTGTTCAAGGGCAGAAAGCTTCATGGCAAATCTCCCTCCCCTCTCTCTCCCTCTCCCTCCCTCTCTCTCTAATCCATTTAACCATCACTCTCAATCACTATCTGCTGGTTTGAGTCAGGCTGGCCCGGCTGTTCTACTGTCTTCTTGTTCTTGGAGGGATGAAACTGAACCGACCCACTCTTGAGGCACCTGGGAATCCACATTTATACGCTCTTCAGACCTCCCTGCTCGGGGAAGCCTCTGAAGGGTCGCTTTCTTTCTCTTTTATTGAATGGATTCTCTCAGTTTCCTCTGACTTTCATTCAGAAATGCTGATAAAGCAAGTTGCAGTATTTGCTGTGTAGTGCTCAGGGTTGGCAGGTTAAAAAAAATAAAAACTTAGCTCAATAACCCATAGCAGCCAAATGGTTCTTGATGTCTAATGTGTTGCCAAAAAAAATGTTTTTAAAGTATTGATCACATTTACCGTCTGAGAGTTTGAAGTACGGTTCCCCAAAAAGTACACTTTTGAAGGCAATTACTTGAGAAAACATACCTAGTGTCATTGCATTTAATCAAAATTATAATCAAACTTTATTTTATTATCATTATTTATTTATTTTAAGAAAGCTGATGTACAATTTTCAAGAAAAATAAAACATTCTTTTGGGTTGTTTTACGTTATAAACAATATTATGTTGCATAGAAAAAACTGACATGTTGGGTTTGTTTGTTAGCTCATGTCATGTACTATACCTGTGGCTCTTCTGATTAAAAACCACCAAAACAACAGTTGATTGCAACACGTTGAACAAAAACAATAATTGAAGATAGTGGGGGGGTCCTGCAGCATTTAAGACACATTATGCAAAAAAATGTGTGCCCCAATGTGGCCTAACTGTCCAAAAAATATTTTGGCACCACTGTGTGTTCTCATATGGAAATGTAGTAGGACAGAATTTCAATTAGGGCCAACAGGTCCACTGATTTACATCAGTTCTCTAGTAGACTAGCATTAATGCAAAGACTTAAATCAATGGTTAAAGGAGAATTTTCAACTCTTACATCAGCCAGGCCAGCCTGAGTCGAACCCACAGACAGTTATAAATTGTGATCATTACAAAATATTTTATTTTTATTTATTTATTTGTTTGTTTATTTATTTCCATGACATTCAGTCAAAAATTGCATAATGATTTATGCACCTGGATATTTGTTTTTATCATTATTTTCAATGATTGTCATTATATCGTAACAAATACTTAAATTCAAAGATTTATTCATTTGTATTTTTATTTTTATTAAATTGGCATATGGTATAAATAAAATATGAAAAATATTTTTAAATTAATTGTCATAAATTAAATAAAAAAAACGTATAATTATAATATTATTATTTTGTTCCTTTGCATAAAGTAATTAAGTGTGCCAGGGAAGCTAAAATTCGTAATGATCTTAAATTCAGCTCGTTTTTAATGTAAATTATAATTCCATATTCTTAATTTTTATTTTATTTTATTATTTTATTACATTTGATTTCTCAGAGCAGAATTCTTTATGGAAGTTTATGTGGGATTCTTTTAGTGTTTTTGTTTGTGTGAATTTATTAAGTATGTGTGATGTTGAAGAGGGCAGAACAGAAAGAGAGAGAGAGAGTTGGCGTGATTCTGTGCTCTGGACGGTCTGCGTTGACAGGAGTGTGGATCAGATCGATAGTTTGTCCTTGCTGTGTCTCAACGGAAAGATTTCCGCATCTCTCTCTCTCTCTCTCTCTCTCTCTGAGCTGACTTGACTTTCCCCCTCTTGACACACACCCAGCCTCTCTGTTACCTCTAAAAAAGCAATTTATAAAAATGTAACTGTATATTAAAAGCCATTAATGGCTCTAAAAGCAAAAGCGATGTGCTTTATAAATGTTTCCGATTAATCCCCATCTGAATAGTTTGACCCGAAACGCCCAAACAGGATTATCCATCTTCAATTAAACAGGGAAAAAGGAAACTGGCTTATCCCATCTCTGTCATGACGTCACAGTCTGCCGAACTTTGCTCGGGTTGACCGTCTGTTTGGCACGTCTGCTGGATGAATCAGAGGAAGTGCGTAATCCACTGGCACCTGTCACAATGTTGACATATCATGTCTTAATAAGCCATAGATTAGGGATTGTAATCAGTGAAGTCAGGCAAGGGCTTATGAAACTTCCCTAACCCGTGACATACTTATAGGTCATGACCTGCTTGTGACCTAAAAACAAGAAACTGAACCAATGATGACGAGCGGCAGGCTGGCGGTTGAGTTGAGTGGGCATGCAATGTCTAATAAAGCAATGTTCATTAAAAAAAATTTGGGAAAGCACAGCTTTGACATTCTGCATCCCCTTTTGTGCTCCACAGGAGGATAAACGCCATGTGCTCCTGGAACGGCATCAGGGTGAGTAAATGATGACAGGTTTTTTGGATGAACTGTGTCTTTAAAAGTTTGGAAGCCTCAAAAAGAGAACGAGAAGAAGAAACTCCTCCCCTGCGTTGGCTTCTGTGTGTGTGTTGAGCGTAGGAAGCTTCAGAAGTCATTTACACATGCACCGTTTAGCCAGACGCCGCCTGATTCAGGCTGTACGCTTGGCGTCATTCACACACCCACAACGCGATCAAAAAAAAAACACGCGACAGGCTAATTCATACATTCATGGGTTTAGTAGGAAATGGCACTTTAGTCATGCAGTTGTGTTCATGGCCACAAATAAACATTCTCATCATGTATGAGAGGCCTGTTTTTAGACTGACCTAGAGTGGACTCAGTATATTTAAAGTGCAGCTAGAACAGGAGTTTGTTGTAGACGAGACAAAACCTTGTCTTAAAGTTAACAAAACAGCCGTGTAATTGCCCTTTTATTTGATGTATTGAATTCCAATCTTGTGTTTGCAGAAGTGAAGGTTACCCAAGCAAGGTTATACATGCAGTTGATTGAAGGTGGAAGTGTTTGCTGGGTGGTTGTTAGGTGGTTGTTAAGGACTTATGCATGATTGAGAGAAACAGAGAGAGCAATAGATAGATAGCTTTTTATGTATTTGTTAGCTGGACTAAAAGAAGTATTTCTACAATCAACTTAATTTATCTTTGCTTAAATGCGGAGAGTGAAAGCTGATGATTAATGTGGAAAGTTTGGCTGTGTGTGTGTGTGTGTGTGCGGCCTGCTTGGCAGACCTTCATGAAGGTATACCCTTCACAAACACACCCCACTGTGGCCTTACTCTGTTCATCTCTCTCTCACACACACACACACACAAACATTAGAAGATTGACAAAAAGCATAAGATCAGACTCCAATGCAGCAGGACTAAAATGCCGTATAGAAATCAGTATTTTATGCAGGTAAGAGTCTTGGGCTTTCGTGCATGACCTGCAATGTCTTGCCTGAACTTCCGGGACTCCCAACTCAACCAAAGTGTAACACACACACACACACATATAGTCCTTTGTTCAGAACTGTAGATGTAGATTCGCAGATGAAGTGTTGACTCAGGATTGACACAGCGTTATACAAACATCTCAGCATTGACATTCTGGCCTCGTACTGCAGCGTGCAGTGTGCGTTTGTGCAAGAGAACAAGAAAGAGAAGAGAGAACCTTTTCCGAGGAGAATGTGAGCGGTGCATGCTAGCTACAGTGTAGTAGATGTAGTGGGTGGGTATTACACTAGATAAGATGCTGTGAGTGCATGTCAGCATGTTGTTATGTGTTTGCTGTAATGTTTTGGATGGGTCAAGTCCACAGAATAAACACGCTTGGGGTTAAAGGCCTGTCTAAATCATTAACCCTAAATCTGAGCAATAGCAATGATACATGCCCATATAGTTGCATGCATCATAATAAAACTAGAATCACAATATAACAATTTGTGTTGCATGCCACTCTGGTCAGCATTGTTAAATTAATTATGTATGTATTGAAATATTTTTTTTAAATATGTATAATCACAACCTTGGTTCAAATTTTAAAATCATAAAGTTAAAAATGGAAAAATAAAATATAAAAAAAATATTATTAACGTTTATTGGGGGGAAAAATCATAAATTAATAAAATATTAAAAGGTATATTATATTTCAGCTAGATGACAAGGCAGTATTTCACATTTTCATTTATTTTAACATGAAAATAAATCAAATAAAACTTAATGAAACTATATACATTATTTACTGTAAAATAAAAAACACCAAAATGATTAAAAATTAAACAGAGATTAAAATAAACTAAATTGAACACAAAAACAAAAAATATCAAATTAATTTGAATTAAAAATATTAAAAAACATTTTAGCCTTTTATATTGTAATTGTACTTTTTATCAGAATAAATGCATTTACAGAATTACATTTTACAGCATTTAAATAATGCATACCTAGTCTATTTCATTGTGACTAAACCTTGTTTTTTCTTAGTCAATTGAAACAGAAACAGAGGCACCAAGTATTATATAAAGCCTTATTTCTGTTTGAAACCTAAAGAGTGCTATTAAAGTCAGTGTCGTTACATCAGCACATTTTAGGGAAGTTTAGTCCACAAGGACATCAAACCAAGCAGCTGATCTCTTCTCCTTTGGATCACAATAACTGTGTTTTCAAATTCTCATGTCAATATTTATGAGGCATGATGGAGCTTACTTAGCGTTTTGTCTGGTTTTAATGGGATGTCAGGATTTTCTCCTGATCCCTGTGAACTCAAGAGACTTCTAAGGGTCAATACTGAAATAGGAGCGGTGATTTGACATCTTTATTGAGGTTGTTATCATAGAGGCTGAAGAATGGATGTCCGGTTAAGCAAAATTCAGCATACACAGGCAGTCTAATTGGGGACTTTTTATACATAGTTTTGTAACCCTCCTGCTGTGCAAATTATATTATAGTTTTAGTCTTTTGAAATAAAACCTTAAAATATTTTTGGTAATTGAAATGAAATAAATGTTAGCTGAAATAATAAAAGGAAATAATATTTTCTTTTAGAATTTCTATTTCTTGTTTTCTTGTACATTAACTTGATATAATAAAATGAAAAACTAAAACTGAAATGAAAAAAATTAAATAACTCTGTAGACATAAAAATAACAACAAAAATGTTAAAAATGTATACAACTGGTAATAATAGTAATAAATAATAATAAAACAAAATGTAATGTAATAGCATCTCCATTTTACTAAAATAGCACTGGTAAATGTAAATTATGCTAAACAATTATGGTTACTTTTAAAATAAATAAATAAAGGAATAACATATATTTTGGTCCGTGTACACAGAGAATTATTGTGTTGCTGCAGAAGACTTGGACAATGCTGTCACACTTATGTCATAGAGCAAATCAGAGAGCCGGGAAGCGTCGGCGTCGCCATGGTTACCATGCTAAACAGACTTATAATTATGGGATGTAGAGCCCCAGGGGCTGCAAAGTAAAACTAATTTATTCACCACGGATACATTGTTCTTCTAAAACAGACAGAAGGCAAAAGAGAGCGAGGAAGGCAAAAGGTTTGGGGAAATGCCTAGAGAATAAGAAAGAGGCAGAGAAGAACGACTGTAACATATCAACTACATCTTTGTGCATTAGATTAGAAATTCTGATTATTATTTTCTATAATAAAATGGAAGTCATGTTTAAGGTAAACCACCACAGACAAGGTGAACATTTAATTTTTTTATTTTAAATAGATGAAACCGAACTTCCGAACTAAGACTATGGTTTTGTATTACAAGTTTCAAGAGCATTATATAATAATTATGAATTAATATGCATGGATTAATATGCATTTCCAGAACATAAATCTGAACATTCGATAAAAGAAGGTGGAAAATTCTTCTTTCATTTTGTTGAGATATTAGAGGTAAAGGTTTATACAGAAGGGATTTTTGATATCTCTTTTTTATTGCTATATAAATCAGAAACAGCCAGAAGAAGGGGGAAAAAAACATTTCCACCATGTTTTTAGCAATAAAATATTAGATAAATCAGTGTGAGTTATATATGAACAAACCTCTCTATAAAAACCTTCATAGTGCTGCTGAAGTGGAGGGATAACTGAAATCTACCGATGCAGACAGTGTTTAAATAGACACTTAAATGTGTATTTCAGTTGTTTTCTTTCCACCAGTTTCCACCAAAAAGACACATTACGGAAATGAAAATGTAGTGTCTTCTCTTAACTGTGTATGCATTGCTATGAAGGTAGTTTTTGGTCTTTGCCTATTGGTCCAAGTTAGGGTTAATTAACATACAGTATTTAGATTTTCCTGATCTGATCTCATCACTGATGACTTGGACCTTGTACAGTCCATGAACAGTAAATGACCCTCTTTAAACATCCAGTTGTTCCACTCGGCTGAGTTTGACAATCGCCATGAAGACCTTGCATTTCACCGATCGATGTGAACATTTAGAGGTGCCTTTCAGAAACTCCGGTGTTTGTGAGTGTGCGAGTTTGAGCGTGCATAAATGTGTGTTATTGTGTTTAATTATGTGCATGTGTTTGCATTGTTTAGCGGGTCTTTGTATTAGTTTAGTTTATGTGTCTCTAGGGTTGTGTTTGAGGGTGTGCTGGTTTTTGCTTACTCGGAGAGATATAAATGGATCAGTGCCTGTCCACGTATGATTGATCGGTTGCCTTTTCCCCAGACCCTTTTCACCAGATTTCTGTAACCACGGATCCCCAACACACACATTTCCTCAGAAAGATCTTTACCACATGTTTGTGTTATAAACTGACTTCCAGTACAAACACGTCCTGCAGTGGTACTCTGATTCTAGATCACCAACTGTGGCAATGCCAAAACTCTATACCTCAACAGCTGTCTTACTTTCACTTTCGTTTTGTGTAATGGGTGGAGTTGTTTCAATTAATGGCGGAAGGAAGTAGTATATATAGGTGTGCCATACTTAAGGAAGGTGGCATCATCATTAACGGATTGTCTGTTTGGCCTGTTACTGATTTTCTATGCAACTATGTAATTTTTTGTTTTTGCTATCCTGGGTTAATTATAATGTTTTGTCAGCTTTAATCCTGACTGGCGCCCGAACCTCCCTTAAAAATATCGTGCTTGGTCGGTCGCCACCGTTACATAATGTCAATTGTGTCCTCCAATAAGCAGTGGGTAATTCACACAGATTGTTTTTTTTACTGCTATTGAACAATGGCCAAAGTCTAGATATAAATGTTGTCCTTTTTTGTTTATTTCATAATGACCTCCCAATATTGGAAATATATTTTAATATAATTTAATTAAATTTTACACTGCTATGAATAATGGTAAATGTCTAAATATGCAATTACTCTTTTTGTGACATTTTTTTTTTTTATAGTTCCCAATCTTGGAAAAATAAAATAAAATAAAATAAAATAAAATTATAAATTAAATTAAATTAAATTAAATTAAATTAAATTAAATTAAATTAAATTAAATTAAATTATTTTATTTTGTGAAATGTAGTGTAGTTGCACTTTTTCTGTGTACTTCATTTACAGTACTCTAATCACTGAGAATTAGATTTGCTAAGTGTTTTAGGTTAGCAATGTGTGTATAGTTTTGACAAAAGTTTCGACAAAAGTGTTTTCCATTTTGCAAATGATCTGAAGTGTTGTGTTACTTTGTTGTGGGGTTGTGTTAATTGTGTGTAGTGTTTTGACAAACCGGGCCAAGTTTTCAAAATTGTGCTTAAGCAATCGTAAAAAACTGTAAACTGATGAACTGTGAGGCGTCGCTCGTTAGGGTCTAACTGAGGCTGTTACCATAGTAACCGGTTTCAAGACATGCACATTATGTAATATTATCTGTTTTATGTTGTTTGGCCACCAGTGGTAAGTCAAGTAATTGGTTTATCGTTTCTTTCAACAGAGCTAGATGAAGCAGGCTTTGCTGTGTTTCACACCACTTAGGACAGACAGCAAACATCTCTCTCATTAATGACCCGCATCACTGTAAGTTTACAGATCTTTTTCTGTAATGAGGAAATGTTTACAATGTTTAGTTGGATTACATTTTCTGCTTGTTTTAAGACTAAAGTTGCAGTGCTGAACCATTTTTCGTAATTCTCAGTCACTTTGGTATATTTCTCGGATCTAAATTGAAATTCTCAAAACTACCTGTTCATACACATCAAAAAAGCTGTTTCTCATTTCTTTGAACAAGTTGCAAATGCTTTGGTACATCCATGCAAATGATTATGTACAATTCTCTTCTGTTTCCTACATTATCAATTGCTTATGTCAGTTCTCTGTGCCATAGTCCTACCCCCTGAAACATCTACTCATCAGTTCATTGTATATGCCATTAAATGCAAAATGGTTAATCTAGTTGTCATAAATGGTCAAACGTATTTTCTACACATTTCTATTAGATTTTTTGTAAGTTTGCCATGAATGCGAGTGAGTCTTGACTTTAACTAATGAAGAGAATATAGATCAACCAATTATAAAGCGGTTCTCTGAAGTTGCATCTCGTGGACCTTTACAGTTTTTCTCAATTGCTTTTGCACATTTTTCGAAACAGTCTTAACATTCTCTAAACTGTGAGTGCAAATGTCACAACTGTTTGCAGGAACTTCAAAAATGTATTGCATGTCGGCAAAATGTAGGTAAACACAAAACATTTAATTCATGCTTCAAAACCTAGTTATTGTGTCAGTAATTTGGCCAAGGCCACCAAAATATAAAGTATTTTTGTCATTGTGTGAGCCACACTGGTCAAAATGGAAATAGATACAGTAGATAGATACAGTAGATAGATAGATAGATAGATAGATAGAACAATGGACAGATAGGCTGATGGATAGATGGATGAATGGATAAATATATATAACTATTATATAACTATATTATATAGAACTATTGATGATGGATGGAGGGATGGATGGATGAATAGATAGAATGATATATAGAACAATAGGTGGATAGAAAGATGGATGGCTGGGTGGAGGAATAGATAGGTAATGGATGAAGGAAAAGAACAAAGGATGAGTGGGTGGGTTTATGGATAGATAATAAAATGATGGATGGATGATGGATAAAGTCATGGATGGATGGAGAGGCAATAGTTGGATGGATGGACGGATTGTGGATGAATGGATAGAGCGATGGAAGGGTGGTGTATAGATAGACAGATAGATAGATTGGTTACATCGATGTATAGATATAACACTGGATGAACGGATAGACAGAAATATGTACGTATAGATAGACCGATGGATGGATAGACGAATAAACAGAATACTAACATCAATAGGTCAACAAACTTATTCAGAATAAGTGACGTTTTGCAAAAAACTAGTTTCGGGTACGAATCAACCGCGGCTGGCACCGTATAATCAATCTCCTCATCTCACCTGCCCAATCAGATCCATCCTACCCACTATAAATAAACCCATTTTCTTCCTTTCCGCATCTTGTCTTTTGTGCATCCCTCCTCCGCCGTTCTCGTGCGTTCCTATTCCTTCCTTCACTAGGGTTCAAATCACTAGGGCTCGGGGTCCGCCGTCCTCCCGGCTCGCCCCCCGGACAGCATGCCAAATTTGCTTACTATTTATTATTATTGTTATGAGGAAGCGCGAACTCGTGAAGTTAGAACGATAGAGATGGATGGATGGAGAGACAATAGATGGATTGATAGAGTAATGAAAGGATGGTGGGTATATAGCTTGATAGATAGGTGGATAGACAGATGATAGATGAAGAAATGGATAGACAGGTGGATGATGGATAGATAGATAGATAGATAGATAGATAGA
>JAUMHR010000081.1:1737894-1749751 GCA_032361145.1 Enteromius fasciolatus
CTGTAAAGTGATCAAGATGTTCCGTTACAGAAGGTTCTTTGCTGTAAAGCGATCAAGATGTTCCGTTACAGAAGGTTTTTTGCTATAAAGTGATCATAATGTTCCATAAAATACAATAATTTATAAAATGTTTTTTGCTTTGTCATGTTCATTATAGAAAGTTCTTTGCCATAAAATAATTTAAGATGTTCTATTATAGAATGTTTTTTTTTTTCCATGTTCCATAATAGACGGTTCTTTGCAACAGAGATATTAAGATGTTTTGGTTTAAAATTGTTTTTGCCATAAGGTAATCAATGTGTTCCATTTATATATTTTTTTGTTTTGGCCATATAGTGATTTGACAGTACCACTATAGACAATAATCTGCCATATTCCGATGTCGATGTCTGATATCTCGTCCTCTATTTGTTTGCAACTTAAGGGAGCACAGACTATAGTGCAAATTAATCTAACCCTCAGTGTAAGGCTCCGCCCATTTGGGCCGAATCGCTGCGTGTCTCGCTCCGGCTACGACAGAGAATGCACTCCTGGGGAATTCCTAGTTTTTAGGTTTTAAGTTTAATCTATAATTTTGATTCTTAAGTTTTACGTTTAATTGTACGTTTACTTTTGAGGGTACCTCGTTTTAATCTGACTCCAATTTTAAGTAATTATTAAATTTAGATTGCAATACTAAACTTAGGTTTGATTGCTGAATTTATATTGAGTTATTTTAATTTAGAAGTTTGATTCTTTTTAAACTTGTTTATTTTTCTGTTACCTCGTTCCTTGTTGGACCGTGGGCCATCTAGACTCAACGCCAGCTGTAACGCTGTTCCGTAACCCGAATCACGCCATTATTACAAAAATTACTCAGAGATTGGGATTTGATCCTTGTGATCTAACTTGCCCAATGTGTTAATTTTATACGATATCAGAAATCAAAGAGTCTCCGTTTACTATCATACCTACTGTTTTATTAATAGTCGTGCTCTCAGTTTGAATATCTGGCCGTGTTATTCAGGCGCGCCTCGCCTCCTAACACCCTACTAGAAGTAAAGAGTTCGACAATTTAAATGAAATCAAATAACATTTAATTTATTCGTCAGGTAAGATCTCAGCCAATTACATAATTTACACAATGTGAAAATAAAGTGAGGGACAGTGTCACAGGGTGTTTGTTTTCAGTTCTGAGGGTCCGAGTTTTATGGCGTGCTTTGGTTGCGAGAAGATCTTTTTCCTTGCTTCCCACACCGGGCAAGACAGAGGAGAGACAAATTGCATTTTAGACAATGCCTTCTTGAAGGAATTAAATTAAATTTCTTTATATCTTACATCAGTTATTATGACATAGTGTTCAGATTCAGAGAAATAGGAACATACTGCGAGAATACAGCTTCTCTCTCAGCTTGTTCCAGCTTTCCTGCTGATGAGCTTTTTTCTGCATGGTGACGTTGCTTCCTGGAGGTCAATACTGCTTACTTTATGAAAATATTTATAACTTTAATGTACATTATGAGGGAAAGAATTGAGCTAGTTTTGAAGTTCTGTCTGAAGTTTTATTCTCATTACTGTGATGAGGAATGGGTGGTTTAGTGTGGAATCCAGAATGCCGAGGGAAATGTCAAGTGTAATTACATTGAAAGAAAGAGGCTTTTATCTCAAGCAAGCACACAGTAAATGGGGAGAGTGTGTGTGGTGTTGGTAAAGGTTATTGTGATCGAACAGACCGACGGCCAGTGCTGGTCTAGACTGGATCAGCAGACAGTGTGAGGAGCCGGAGACTAACACACTCTCAGCGGGCCTTGTGTTAAAACAACACGCCTCCAAACACTCCTAAAGGAAAGAAACTGATCGTCAACACACACACACACACACACACACACACACAGAGTCTTGTATTTACCTTCTGAAGGATATGATGAGGAAATTGTCTGTTTAGATGATGCTTCTGGAATACTTGAAGTTGATTTGTGTGTGTATGTGAAGTGTTTGTGTCTCTGTGTGCGTGTTTGTTAATTGTTAATAGACTCTCAGCTGAGACTCATGGACTGAGGTTACTTTATTTATTTTTTTAAAGGAATAATTCAGTCAAGTTAAATTCGGTCGTCATTTACCTACCTATGTTTACTGATTTGATGCTCTTGTGGTCTTAAAGATAACATGGCTTGAGGCACCAAATTAACATGCTCAGTCTTGAATGAAATATGAGCTACGGTGGATATAAATGGATATAAAATATTGTGCACAGTAGCGTTTACTTGCATACTGACCTGCGCGTGATGCTTCCGGTGATATTAACGTCTTGCGACAATAGGACATAATACAGTAAGCTACATGATTAACATCTCCAGAACTGCTCCGAGGGTTACTTCAAGAGCATTTGACCGTTTCATTTGAGTACATCTATCGTCATATCAAGGTATTCATGGCAAGCGTCAAAATAAAAGTTGGGTTTGGACACGGCAGCAGAAATGTATTACTATTGTTTAGTTGAATGTACATAATAGGCTACTACAAACATTTTTAAAACAGTATTTCTTCAGTGTTTTAAGCTGTAATATAAAATCCCCTTTATTTTCCAATAATAAAATGAAATCTTCATTAATTAAAAGACAAATGTTTTATGTAAAATGTAAAATTTAAATGCACAAAATATTCAGAGGGGATAAGGCTATTGTAAGAATAAATAATAATGCACTAGTGTAAAGGTAGCATAACAAATGTGTAAACTGAAAACTATTTGAACTAATGTGCACTGATTCATTGTGTTGAATGCAGTGGCTCAAGAGATGAGGTTTGGAGTTTGTATAAATGTCAACAAGCTGAAAAAAATGTTTTTTTTGAGATAATGTAATTTTGTTAAAACTGATTTCATAAATTGGTATCGTTCAGGAACCAGTATCGAACTCAAGCTATTGGTATCTGAGTTTATTGAATGGTACCCAGCCCTAGCGTTTACCTAGAAAAAAAGATGAGCACACAAGATAACATGGTCATTTGGACAACTCTAGAAAAGACTGTAGAAGTGGACAGAATCGCCCATTTGGTAATTAACTGTTATTTTTCATGTGATGTATTTCTATTATTTTAGGTGTTTTTATTTCCACTGATGGTTTTTGTTCTGTTAGCATTGAACTATAGGTTGTTCTTTAGTGCACGTTATCATTGCCTTGTCTTTTATTTTTCCGTGTGGATTGTCAGAATTTTAGTGTTGGGAAGTATGTTTTTTTTATCTTTGTGTAAATAGAGAGTGTGTGTTTGAGAGATAAGGAGGTATTCATGTAAATAGGGTGTTGGGGATATGTTCTATAGGGTTTGTAAAGTCGTCTGTGTGTTTTTGGTGTATTGATATTTAGTTGTGTGTTATTGTTAATTTCTAATACTTTTACAATTTGATGAAAAACTTAAAGTAACAACAACAACCAAAAAGTTACTTGACCACTGATTAAAGTTTAGGATGAAAGACTAAAACTAAAAAGCGAAATAAAAACATTTGCATTTAAATGTAAAATTTTAATTTAAAAATAAAAACGCATGCAACAAAATAAATAAACATAAAATTAAATAAGCAAAATAAAATAAAAACCTATAGTTGTAACTTGGAAATAAACAAAATAATAAACCTTAAATGACAAAATGTTACAAAAATGCTTAATGTGAACTCAAATTGAATTTAAAATGGTTTTAACCTATACGTTTATCCAGCAAAACAGACATATTTAATAATAATAATAATAATAATAATATAATAATAATAATGACAAAATTACTACAAAAAAAAAAATTGTTCCATTGTAACAAATATGAAAAAAACTAACAAAAAGCATGTAACAAAAATACTAAACTTAAATGAAAATTCAAAATGAAAACTTAAAATATAAAAAATAATTTAAAATATAAATACTGCTATATAAATAACACTCCCAAGTCAAAAGCATCTGTGATATTCTAGTCTCTAGAAATGACTTGAGTTAACGAGAGGCTTTTGCTCTTTTTGTATAATAACAGCACACCTCTAAAAAGATTTTAATTGGCTCTTAAAGGGGCCCCACAGGGGCTTTTTTTTTAAATACAGCTTGGCGTGTATATATAGCTGCATTTCAGTTAATACAGCCAGATGGCTTTATCTTAACTAGTTGCCTAAATTAGCAAAGCAGTGTAATATTTGAAAGCACCTAGTCCTTGACCATGCCGTATGCTGCAGTTGAGGATGTTTAGAAACGGAGGTGCTCCGACTTGGAGTCATTTCAGCCCAACGTGGAATTTTTACAAGGTCTCTCAATAAACAATTGCAGGGGC
This sequence comes from Enteromius fasciolatus, assembly GCA_032361145.1. Classification (NCBI taxonomy): domain Eukaryota; kingdom Metazoa; phylum Chordata; class Actinopteri; order Cypriniformes; family Cyprinidae; genus Enteromius; species Enteromius fasciolatus. The sequence goes on from JAUMHR010000081.1 coordinate 1,742,179, forward strand.
CTTTTCTGCGTTTTCACTCCAGCTCCTGAAACGGAAAATTCCCAGCCTTTCCGACTCTAAGTATAGATGTTAGCCGGAGCGCTTCTCGATCTATAGTGAGTCACTGACTCCAGAGTACGCTTTACACTGGCGTTCGTTTGCTGTCTGTGGTCGTCTAAATGCTGGAATGATTGATTAAGGGTAGGAAATGATGTATTATCTGTCTGGATGCCTTATTATATCGCTCTTTCTTGAATTCTATTAGCCTTTTCTCAGCTAATAAACTCCTTTCCCGTCCCTCTCCCTTTCACCTCCCCTTTTTATTGGTCTCCTAATGCTTGTGTCTCCTTTTCAAACCCTTTTGTATTGCCACTGTTTAAAGGAATATTTACAGTTACAGCTTGCATGTTGGTCTGTTCCTCAAGCAAGGCTTTTTTAGAGGATGTCATTTATTTTTTAGCCTTTATTCTGTTAATGCACAATCATCGAGAAAGGTTGAATAGTCATATTGTCATTGGTTTGTGTCTATTTCAGTTGGGTCATCAAAATAAGATCCCTTTTGCAGCATACTGCACGATCAAATTATCATCATTGCTTTTTAATAATTACTGAATAGTAAATGTATACTTTTTTGGGTTCACACACTACCATTCAAACATTTGGAGTCAGTAAACGCTTGATCAGAAGTGATATTAAAGACATCTATTCATCTTTAAAATGTAATGCATCACAGTTTCCACAAAAATAAGCAGCATCTGTTTTCAACACTGATAATCAGAAAATACAGCTGTCATCACAGGAATAAATTACATTTTGCAATATATTTATAGTGAAAACAGTAATTTTAAATGATAATAATATTTTTTTATTTTTGATCAAATAAATGCAACTTGGAGGATTTTATTTATTGGAAAATGCAGGCCATAAGAAACTCGACCAGGAGTAAATTCCTGAAGAAAAGGCAGTGAAACAACTTTAAACACGGGGGAGTTTACTTCTTGTTTTGTTGTGTGTCTGTGTTGTTGTGGTGTAATTGTTTGTTAGATAGTTATTTGTGTTTGGGTATGAAAAAAATCCTAAATAAATAAAGTTATATGAAATAAATGCAGCTTTGCAGGGGAGACATCTTTCAAAAACAACCCAAAAAAATCTTACCAACCAAGCTTTTGAAAACAGGAAGTAATTGGGCAATATTGACTGAAAATGCATGTGCGTTTACACATATCATGGCAGACACTTATTCAGCTATTAATTAAATTCATACTCCTCATGCTCTGCTTTTTGAGGAATAATGTTCGGACGGATTCAAACTTCCATCAGGGACAGTATTTCGCTGCATCCTGTTTTCAGCAGGCTATGATTTGAGACACTTTTTGTTTGGCCTTACAGCAGCTGTTGTTAATTCTCAGCCCCAAACTGGCAACCATAATGATGTTGTGCCTCAAAAACATCAGTCCCTAGACTTGCCTTAAACAGCCTTTATAAAGTCAAGTGCTCTGCTGGATTTAACCACACAGCTGTGTGTGCGTGTGCGTGTGTAGTGTACATGCATCACATGTAGCTTGAAAATGCCTGCTAAAATTAGGCTCGGCTCTGATTTTGTGTGTGTGTGTGATTTAATGGAGTTTTCTTGTTCTCTGTAACTGTACTCCTTCAAACACGCACAGCTGAGGATGGTTTGCTGACTCATTCCAACCACTTCCTGTGTCCATGATCTGACTCACGGCTACTGTAAGAGAAAGACAGGAGACTCAAAGCGAAGTGAAAGGGACAGCAGAGAGAATAGGGTTAAAGGTCATTTTAGTAGGTTTTTTTTGTTTAGTTTACCATTTTAGCATTTCTGCTCTTTCCATGAACGGTTTAGCTGTGAAAGGGGAAAGATGTTTGTCTTTAAGGGAGCTGTGTTATGAATGTGCTTGATAGTCAGGAAAATGATGTCACACTCACTGCAAAATATGTTGATTTATTTGTATTATTTATTTTATTTACAGGTAGAAGTTATCATTTGAACAAGCGAAGAAAAGGCTTAGAAATGACCCTGTTTGCAAAAGAATACGAATTAAGTGGTTAGTAGAAATAAAATTAATATTTTGTTTCATTCATTTTTAGGCAGAAATTATCTTTTGCAATGTTGATGATATGAAAGGCTTGGAAAACAAATGTATAATTTTTTTTTTTTGTATTAAAATGTATTCATTTAGCTGTTTTAATTATTTTATTTTTATGCAGAAACTACCTTTTGAAAAAGATTGAGTATGATATGAAAGAAAAAACCTTAATAGAAATATTTATTTAGTTTGTTGTTTTATTTTAGAAATTAATCATACAAACACTTAAAAATTACCTCATGCAAAAGATTTTAATACATTTTATTTATTTATTGAACTTTATTTTTTAGGTAGAAATTACCTTTTGCAAAAGATTGAAAATCATTACTTTGTGCAAAATATATATATATATATATATTTTAAATTAATTAATTAATTAATTTATTTAGGTATAAGTTTCGCAAAATGTTGAGAATGATGTGAAAGTGACCCTGCCTGTGCAAAATATTTAGATTTTTTATTACAATATAAATTTATAATTTTTTGCTAAATTAATATTTGCAAAACTGCCACGAAAGGCTTATAAGTTACCTAATGCTAAACGTTTTTTTTCATTTAATTAATTCTTAATTCTCCGCCACTCATGTCTCGTCTCTCTCTGTCTCTCAGGTAAACTGTCATGATTCCCATCACTGAGTTGCGATACTTTGCTGATACACAGCCGGCGTATCGGATTCTGAAACCATGGTGGGACGTGTTCACGGACTACATCTCCATCGTGATGCTGATGATCGCGGTGTTCGGTGGCACGCTGCAGGTCACTCAGGACAAAATGATTTGTCTTCCGTGCAAATGGGTGGTGAACCAGAACTGCGAGCAGCTCAACGTCAGCGTGCCGCTCAACCCCGAGCCCAAGGGCATCCAGTACGACCTCGACAGACACCAGTACAACTACGTGGACGCCGTGTGCTACGAGAACAAGCTGCACTGGTTCGCCAAGTACTTCCCGTATCTGGTGCTGCTGCACACGCTCATCTTCCTAGCGTGCAGTAACTTCTGGTTCAAGTTTCCGCGGACCAGTTCGAAGCTGGAGCACTTCGTGTCCATCCTGCTGAAGTGTTTCGACTCGCCCTGGACGACGCGGGCGCTGTCTGAGACGGTGGTGGAGGAGAGCGACCCCAAGCCGGCCGGGAAGATGAACGGCTCGATGGATAAGAAGGCGTCCAGCATCAGCGACCAGGACGTGGAGGCTAGCGTTCCCATGCTGCAGAGGACCAAGTCCCGCATCGAACAGGGCATCGTGGACCGCTCCGAGACCGGCGTCCTGGATAAGAAAGAAGGAGAGCAGGCCAAAGCGCTGTTTGAGAAGGTGTGTGTGCGTGCGTATGATTTATTCAACAACTGCTCTCAAGTCACAAGCAGGCGTCTAGTGAACAGCGCTGTGTTCCAAAACCTAGTGAGCTGCCTCTGTAGTGAGCACTTCAGGGCATCGTAGATGCTTTTATTACTCAAAAATACCTTCTTTTGGCTTCATGCGAAAGCAGCATTAGTGTAGAGTGCAATGACAGATTTAATACTTCATATACGAATAAATAAAACATATATATTTCATCCAGTTCAAAAATATAGATAAGTAAATATTAATACAGCAATTTTATAATTATTTTTACTTGTATATTTACTTTATAGAATAATAAATAAATTGGTTATTTCAGCCAGTGCTAAAAAAATTATTGCTAAATATTATTACATAGATCATTTTATGATAATATCATGAAATTAAATATTTATATATTAATACATGTTTAATAAATATATTCAGGTTTTTTTTTTACATCTACACTTCATTTTTCAGTATTTCAGCCAGTGCAGGAAATTGATAAATCATAATTTTAAATACATTTTATATTTACTCAACTATATTTTTATTTATTAGTATATTATATATTTAGCTTATGCTAAAAAGTACTAATGAAACACACAACACACTTGTGTAATACACTAATAAATAAATGATGGTTATATATTATATATAAAAATGAGCTAAATGTACCTAATATTTAATGTATTTATACATTAACGCTTATTCAATATATCAATAAATGAAATGATAGATATTGAATTCAAAACACATTTGTTATTAACAATTAAAAAAAAAAAAATTATATAATTTTATATATTAAAATATATTGTGTGTGTGTATATGTGTGTGTGTGTGTGTGTGTATATATATATATATATATGTATATATATGTGTATATGTGTGTATATATATATACACGCAAATACACATATATCTATACATATATACATATGTATACATGTATATGTATATGTGTGTGTGTGTGTGTGTGTATATATATCATTTCATATACTGCTTAATAAACATATTTATTAATAAATATTGCATAGGTCATACTAGACATGCCGTTGAAGGATGCTGTCTTTGTAGATGGTGGACAAGGAGGTAGTCTAGGTTTTGAAACGAAGCCTGAATATTCAGAATATTTTGCCTCATCCCATTCTTCTCTCCTTCTTTCCAGGTGAAGAAGTTCCGTATCCACGTGGAGGAGGGTGACATCGTTCACCGCCTTTACATCCGCCAAATAATCATCAAAGTCATCCAGTTCTTAATCATCATCTGCTACACCATGTACTACGTGCGCCACATTCAATTCAGTGTGCCGTGCACCGTAGACATCGAGCGACTGACCGGCTACCGCACGTACCGCTGCGCACATCCCCTGGCCACGCTCTTCAAGATCCTGGCCTGCTTCTACATCAGCCTGGTGGTGGTGTACGGCCTCATCTGCATGTACACGCTGTACTGGATCATCAGCCGCTCGCTGAAGCGCTACTCCTTTGAGTCCATCCGCGAGGAGAGCAGCTACAGCGACATCCCCGACGTCAAGAACGACTTCGCCTTCATGCTGCACATGATCGATCAGTACGACCCGCTGTACTCCAAGCGCTTCGCCGTCTTCCTGTCAGAGGTCAGCGAGAACAAACTGCGGCAGCTCAACCTGAACAACGAGTGGACTCTGGACAAACTCCGGCAGAGGATCACCAAAAACTCACAGGAGAAGCTGGAGCTGCATCTCTTCATGCTCAGTGGGATCCCGGACACTGTGTTTGACTTGGTCGAGCTGGAGGTGCGTCAGCGTTTGTGTTACCCTGAAGCACAAAACCAGTCTTGAGTTGCTCGGGGGTATTTGTAGCAATAGCAAACTATGCATTGTATGTGTCAAAATTATACATTTTTCTTCAGATATTCAAATTCATGTTCCAAGTAAATTTCATAAATATATCAAAACTTAATTTCTGATTAGTAATATGCATTGCTAAGAACATCAACATAAATGTCCTGTCCTAACAAGCCCGTACACTTCATTAGCTTATTTCCTCAGCTTTCACACAATGTATAAATCACAAAAAAAGAAATAGACTCTTATGACTGGTTTTGTGGTCTAGGCAAGTCACGCATGTAAAACTTCTACCGAATGCATATTTAAAAAAATAAATAAAAATTAAATTAGCCCAGAAGCAGATGGGCAGATGATGTACAGTAATTTAACCAATTTACTGTCATTTTAAAACATCTTATTTTGTTTAATATTTGTATTTAGGATTAATTATTATAAAAATACTACTAATAATATGATTGTTTTAATTTGTAAAAAAACCAAACATATTTATGCTATAGGGTTATTGCATATTATTATTATTATTATTATAAATATTATAAATATTATTATTATTATTGTTTTATAGTCATAGTTAATACAATCTCCAAATGTTTGGTCAAATTATGCAGCCCTAAAAACTATTTATTAAATGGATTTTAAATAGATGTATGGATATATTTTAAATTGAAGATTTTAAATTAATTATAATATTAATAATATAATACCATTTTTATTTTTTATTTTTTTGATATATTTAAATTATTGTTTTATAGTCCTATTGAGGAATTCGCTAAATCTTTACCAGATTATGCAGCCCTACAAATAATTAATTTAAATAAACAATTAAAAAATAAAAAGATAAAAATAATTATTATTAATGTTGCTGTTTTACGATCATATTATGTTCACCAAATGTTTGATTAAATTATACAGCCCTAAAAACCGTAAAACTTTTTAAAAATAAATTAAATATTTTAAAATATATACTAATTATTACAAATGTTTAATTATTTGATTTATTTAAATTATTATAGTTATATTGAGGAATTCACAAAATGATGACAGCCCTACAAATAATTTATTTAAATAAGTATTTATTGTTTTAAATTATGTATTAAAATAAATATTTGCAGGGCTATAATTTGCCCAAGCAAAAAAAGTCGTAGTTCAGTTTCTCCCCAAATTATGCAGCCTTACACATGAATCCAGTTCAGCTTCCCCTTAAGTAACCGCTCTCATGCAGTAACTCTGTAAGATCACGTTTTATTTGCTGCTTAGGAGGAAGTTACAGCTGTTTCCTCAAGCATTTTTTTTTTTTTTTAAGGTTTTTAATTCTTAAAGGCAAAGTGTGTCATTTCTGTGTCTGATGTCACTAAATGGAAATGCAAAAATAATAAGGTTTCTGGAATGATATATTCTAGGCCAGCGCTTCCCAAACCACTCCTGGAGGACCCCCTGCCCTGCACATTTTGTATGTCTCCCTATATCAGACACACCCTATTCAGTTGAGCTGATGAGTGCAATCAGGGGTGTTAGATAAGAGACATACATACAAAATGTGCAGGGCAGGGTTTGGGATATTGGCTGAAAAAGGATAGCCTGCCCAGTCACACTCTACTGGTTGCTTTAACTGCATGTAAATGTCTTGTCGTTGTTTCCCGCAGGTGCTGAAGTTGGAGCTGATCCCAGATGTCACGATCCCGCCCATCATCGCACAGCTGTCTAACCTGAGGGAGATGTGGCTTTATCATACGCCGGCCAGAATCGAGGCTCCTGCTCTGGCCTTCCTCCGAGAGAACCTCAAATCACTACACATAAAGTTCACAGACATTAAGGAGATCCCGCTGTGGATCTACAGCCTCAAGAACCTCAGCGAGCTTCATCTGACCGGAAACCTCAGCGCGGAGAACAACCGCTTCATCGTCATCGACGGCCTGCGCGAGCTCAAGAGACTCAAGGTCCTGCGGCTGAAGAGCAACCTCACTAAACTGCCTCAGGTGAGATGATGTTACTCACACAAAGTCAGCAGTGGGTTCAGAAAGCCATTTTCCTGGTCTTGTTGTGCTTGGCTTATAAATGCACAGACAATTGTATGAATATATAAATAATTTGTGGATTTTAATAATGTAGAAATATATTGTTAAAATAAATACATCAATAATTTAGTATTGTTTAAATATATTTAAAATATAAATAAATAAATGATTACATCTTTTGGTAAGAAAAAATCCCCATTACTAATATAATAAAAAAATATATATATGTACTTGTGTGTGTACTATGTACTCAATTCCATTAATATTTTAGTTATTATATACATTTTTCATGTAATATTTTATTATAAAAATGATTTTAAGTATA
>JAUMHR010000081.1:1763567-1773808 GCA_032361145.1 Enteromius fasciolatus
ACTACTAATACCAGAAGTAAAATTATCTGTCAAACATTAATAGTAGAATAAAATTTGTTTATATATATATATAGTGCTGTCAAACAATTAAATGTATCCAGAATTTTTTTTTTATAAATATATGTGTACTGTGTACTGAGTACTGTCTATATTAATTAGGTATATATAAAAACAGACATTTAATATATTTAAATACTTTTACATGTACATATTTATAGTCATATAAATTGTATCATATATATATTTAATATTTACACAGAACATATTTCTCTTAAATATATATATATATATATATATATACACAAACAAAAAAAATATATATATATACAAATGAAACATTTAATGATATTTTAAAATGTTAATTATTTAGCATTGCAATTTTTTAAAAACATATTTCAATAATTGTTTTTTTGCAAAACACAATCTACAAATATTTTCTTTACAAAGATCATTTAAAAAAATCATACTAAACCTATAATACACAATACAATTGTAGAAACTTTCATATTCTCTTGTAACTTAATTTCATATATTTTATATTTATTTATATTTATATACTTCTGTTCACCAAGGCTGTGTTTATTTGAGAAAAATGTAGCAAAAACAATAATATTGTGAAATAATGTTACAATTTAAAATCACTGTTTCTGTTGTAATATATTGTAAAATGTAATTTATTCCTGTGATCAAAGCTGTATTTTCAGCATCATTACTCCAGTCTCCAGAGTCACATGATCCTTCAGAAATCATTCTAATATACTGCTGCACAAGAAACATTATCAATGTTAAAAACAGTTGTGCTACTTACTTTTGTGACAGATCTAATTCATGTTTTTCAAGACAAAAACTTGTAGAAAAAGAAAAGAAGGAAACGGAAGCCTTTTGTAACACAGATTAGATCAATGCACCTCCTCTGAATAGAAGTACTCATTTGGTGTAGGTGGAGTGGTTCTGATTCACGGTGAAGTGGTCCACCGCAGCGCTGCAAACACATCTGACGCCTCGCGCCACGTTTACACCTTTCACATTATGGAGTCTCAAAACACCGTTTGGAGTCCTGAGAACTGGTAAGAGCAGTGCATGCTGGGTAACGCGTGAGGAAGCCGTGTAGAAAGCCTAGTTTGTAAGTATATCTGTGTTTGTTTCTCAGGCTACAACCAACAGAAGAGCTGCCCTTTCCATCCCTCTACACCTGAACACCACAACAGAGCTGATAACACAAGACCGTCCCGTCACATGACTATGATGAGCCTTTCAACATCTGGACCAACAATCACCCGTTTAAATATGAGGTTTTGTAAATGGACCAAAAATATGTGAATCATTTTGAATTGTCTGTATATTTTATCTACAACCACAACAGAGTTAATAAAAGGCTAGTTTTTGTTAATCAGAGTGTGTATATTATTTATAATCTGAATTTTAGAAAGCAAGAAACATTTAATTTTATTAGAAATTCACTTTATTTCCTTTTAACGCAGCATTCTCTGAGTACCCAACAAAATCAACACCATATAGAAAAAGTCTGAATGTTTGATAATAAGTATAATGGATTATAAAACTCAAACTGCAGTTCTCATGTTAACCAATCACTGAATCTGAAAAATCATATTTATAGACATTGCTGAAAAACCGACATTGCAACAAAAATAAACAAAGTTCCAACAAGATTTTTCTCACAATAGTCTGAAAGTTACGTCTATTATTATTTCATGCCGAGTCACTTTTGTTGTAAAAACTGGTATTTTGATGCAAAGTAAAAGCAATTATTTAAACAAAAACTGTTTCTGTAAAAACTCAAACCATTAAAAATGATGATTTACAAAATAAACATCCAACAATCTTTGTCATGTGTCAAAATATGGACCATAAAGATAAACATTTTATTACAACTGCCAGGTAGTTTAAAAGCAAGTTTACACTTAAACAAGAGTGTCATCCAAATGTCCCAGAATGCACATCAAACCCAACAGGTGATTGACGCTTCAACCACAGTTCCCATGGCAACCGTCAACGTAACACACTCAACACAAAAGAGCAACAAAAAGGCCTCAGTCAAATATCATGAATAAATTAAAGTTTAAACATACATAATTTACGCAATCTTTCTCAGAGTAAAGACAACAGCTGAATTGCATACATGCGTTTACAGGAGAGTGATCTGTACATTAATATCTACTGCCTCCTACGTACAGACCCATGCAAACAAACCACTGATAGCATTGAACTATTCAGAATACAAAACACTTTTTAAGGCGAGAAGCTATGCTACCAGTCCTTCGTATTGCATTGGACATAATTCATAGCATTAAAATTATATTTGAGTATTTTTGTTGTGTAATAGAAAAACAATAGTGTTCTTCGATGGCTCAAGTGATGCATATATGCTGTTATAAAGGACTGAAAAGATAAATTATATTTTTAGAAAATGGGTGAATCTGATAAAACATGCAAGGGTCGTATTTCACTTCAAAAATCAAAAGAAAGAAAAAAGAAATTGTGTTTTGCAGAAATAAAATCCTATTTTTTCCAAGTTGACATGAGCACATTTCCACAACTTTATAATGTAAAAAAACCGAATTCTAATTATTGTAATGCAATATTATTATTTAATGTTCAATTAAATATAAATATCTATTCAAATAACCAAGTATATATACATAATAGTATTTTATTAACCTATAAAATATACAGACAATTAATATTTTTATATTCAAAGTTCAGACAAACTTAGAGTTTTTTGCATATTTATATATATATATATATATATATATATATACACACACACATTTTAAAATTGTAGAAATGTGCTTCCCCCCTAAAAAAAATTATATAGAAAATATATAAAAAATTAAGAAATAAAGGCAGGCATGTTTTCATGAGTTTCATCTAAATTAAATAAAAAAGGTGTGTTGTGTTTGCATCCAAGAAGTGTGTTTTTGTGTGTGTTTATCAGCGAGTGCAGGCATTGTTAAAGGGCATAACATTTTCCATTTTTTTTTAATAATGTGCAACTCAATCCCTGTCATTTATACTGGAGTGACAGACGCAGGATTTGAGTGAATTAAATATTAACAGCGTATCAAGACATCAGAGCTTTCTGAGAGGACACACAAAAAATAAATGCTATAAACAGCATAATTATCACATGTACACCTTGAGAAAAAAAAAAAATCACAATGAAGAATACTTAAAGGTACAGCTCACCCAAAAATGAAAATTATCTGGCTGTTGCAAACCTGTACGAGTTTCTTTCTACTGCGGAATTCAATGATATTTTGAAGAATGTTTTTAACCAAACTTGTTTTGGCTCCCTTTGACTTCCATAGCAAGGGAAGTCAATGGGACCCGAAAGAATTTGGTTGCCGACATTCTTCAAACTCTGTGTCTGACAGAAGAAAGCTCTGCATGCGAGTAAATTATTTTTTGAGTGTACTATCCCTTTAAAGCTGCCAACAGCGGCACCAAACTGCATTTTCGAGCTGTCATGTGCGACTCAAAACAAGCACAAAGTTTCTAGTGGTGCAAAGAAATACATTTTTCACCTTCAAACACCTTTTTTTGTGCCTTTTTGTACGTCGATTACCATATCAAGTAGTTTTCTAGTACTCTAATACTATAATTCTGGGATAATTTTCAGTGCATTTCTATTCACTGTACGAGGGTCATCAACACTAATGTTTTGTTATTGCATTTCGCTTCCAAACTCGCAATACTAGGGCTGCAACGTATGAATTTAACGCTGTTAATATCTCTGCATTGGCATAATGGTCTGATCTCATAGCAGCAGGAGGATGTAAAGGTACAAAGGAAGCAGCAGGTTGTCTATCTGCGACGTGTACGCCTCTAGCATGGCCACCATTGTGATCGAACCCACGACCCACGAGTAGCTGGCGTTCAGGTTTATGCTGCTGTCAGCGATGAGGAAAACCACCACGGCGATGATTTGAGCGAATACGGAAGTGGCCGTGCCCTCGAAGGTCTTCTTGGTGCCGGGCCAGCGGATTTCTCCAACTGTGCTGCCGAAAACAGACGCTACTGTATCGCCGACTCCCACTGCCAGCACGCCGGCGTAGGGCACCAGGCCATTGGCGCCCCCTAGGCCTCCGTTAGGGGTGCAGGATGCAGGGGTGAGCCAGATTGGAAGGGCGACGCCGAGGAGAAGGTAGATGTGGGTGAGAATGAGCGGCCCTGAGTCTCTCTCATCCAGGAATAAAGTAAGAAGGCGTCGCAATGGCGCCCCTAGTGGCCGGATGCGGAAATATCGGACGAATTCGAGGAACAAAAATGCAGAGAGGCATCCGACTGCAGCTAGATGTAGCAGAGGACGATCCAGTGCAAGTCCAGGAGCGAAGGTTAATACGGTGAGGAGGTGGAAGTACTTTCGCACAGCTGTGGATGCTTGGTGCTTCTTGCTTCCAGCCAAGCGATGACTGTTTTGATGCATCACAACGACCACCGCTAGAAGCAACAAAGCAGCCCAGAACCCGATCAGCCATAGGCGCGTGTTGGTTTCGGTGATGAAATGCATCAGCCAGGTGATGGGGTGATGCTGCGTGAGCAGGGAGAGCCAAGGAACCAACAGGCCCAATCCCAAAACGGCCGTCATGGTGTGGAAGAAGAGCGACGCCGACCAGGTTTCCGATTCCATGAATACGAAGAGCACGGCGAAAAAGATCCCCAGCAAAACTAAACCTAACACTGCGACCGGGAGGAAGTACGGAAGAGGGTCTGCGTTTGCGTTCCCGGATGAGGCCAGAGAGCGTTTGATGAGTTGGTTGATGATGAAGCTGATCCCGCCGAGGATGAGGAGGGCCTCGCCGGGAGTGAAGCAGCGTGGGAGGAGGTACAAGAGGATTAAGCTCAGATACACAAAAATAAGCAACACCTCCAAGACTTCGATCACCTCTGAGACTGTTAGTGTTTGCTTGACCGTGTAGAGAATGGCACTGCCTGCGATACCGGCTATAACGCAGGTGTTTGTGGGCACCGGGCGAGTGATTCCCAACGCGATAAGCGATAGGAAGAGCGATAACATCATACCGATCACTGTTATGACCATTGCGAACCGCTCCATGTAGACGTTCCCCACAGCGATGCAGCGCCCCCTCAAAGCCAGCCCCAGCAGCGGAAGCACCATGCTGGCCGGTAACACGCCGCTGTTGGATGACGGACGGAACTGGAAGACGGCAGCGCCGGTCCGAATGAGCCGATCCCATTTGTGCTGCACGTAAAAAGCCTGGACGGCCAGAGCAATGCAGCACCAGGAGAGCTGGTTCCACACGGCACAGTGAACGGAGATGACCATGGAGAAGACCACGGCGGATTCAACCAGCACCGGATCCAGCTGCATGACGGCGGGGTGTATGTGTGACAAAGGTTTCCAGGAATTTGAGACTTTGAATATGGCAGTCTGTCAGGGAGTCTCTGGTGAACACACCAACATTGTCTGCTTTTCTCTCTCCTGCACACAAAATGTACCTGGAGAAAGACACACCGAAAACATCATTAGACAAACTACAAATCTTTACAGATGGAATGCATAAATAATCATTTTAAAAATAAAATGCTGTCTCTTACTGTTTTTATTATTTTTTTCTCCACACAAAACCGCAACAAATTTAATTTAATGCTTTATTTTCTCAAACCTTTAGCATTTTTTACAAACAAAAACTACAAAATTGATATTTTCTCTAATTTTTAGTATTTTCTAATATTTTTAGCATTTCCTCCACACAAAAACTAAAATGCTATACTCTATTACTTCTCAATCTTTAGCATTTTTTTACAAACAAAACACATAATAAACTAAAGTAAACCAACTCTAATAATGTTTTCTCTCAATTTTAGTATTCTCTTCAAACTAAAACACAATAAACTAAAATTAACACTATATAATAGTATAATATTTTCATATTCTCCAGAAAAAAACACTTCAAAATGCAACGCAGATGTTTTATAGGGTTTTGTTACTGATAGAGAGGGCTATTAAGTAGAAATGACAGCTCATTAAACGCTTTTTCGGTAAATATACAATGGTTTTAAGTAACTTGTGCCAGTTTATTGTACCATTATTGTAAGTTGTTAATGTCAAAACACTGTGGTGTCATCATCTAATATTAAACTATTCTATGGTACAGCCTTAGCTCTTTTTTCTCAATGATATGATAGTAAATGTTCTTAAAGAAAGACATTTATTTACTCAATGCGATGCCACCTACAGACAGACTGTGGCTTAAAACCTACTGAGGCAGCACAATAGACATTCCTATAAATACTAGATAGGGTGCTGACTAGGTTTTGAGACACACCCGTACAGTCCAGAGCTTCTATTCTCTCACTGTGAAACTAAAGGATGTCAAATTTCTCAATGGCGCTTGAACTCTAGACACTGTGAACTTTAGCACTGTTGAACGCTCAACACCAGCATTTTCTAAACATGGTAAATTATGAAAAGACAGTGTCACTTTGTCAGGGAAAGTAAAACGATCTGCTTTTAATGGCTGGATGCTCTGGCATTACAGTAATTAATAATATATATGAATAATAGAGAAAACCTGGCCTGTATCACTATACTTTAATATATTAGTGTTTGAAATATTAGTACTTACAAATGGTGTATCAAAAACATAAATATGTACATACTATAAATATTTAATAAGTACCGTTAAAAATAGTATATTAGGGCATGTAATTTTTTTTAAATACAATTTCTGGGTAATCATAAAATTTATTAATATTACTTATTTGAATACAAATTAAATTTGTGTAAATAACAATAGATGTATTATTAGACATAAAATATTATAGTAGAAAAGACTGTTTGACAGACTTTTATTGCATTCAAGCACATTAGCTTATTAATACATTGATAGTATGCTATTGTATACATGTTATATGTATATTTGAAGGAATTGTGAGTCTTAGTATTAAATTATAATACGAATCCAAACGCAACGCTGGTGTTTTGTGATTTTTTGTAGGGTTTTGTTACTGATAGAGAGGTCCATTTAGAAGAAATGACAGCTCATTCACTGCAACACCAGCTGTTCATTAAACACCCCGCACAGTAAATAAACGCAGAAATACAAAATTACACCAAATAACGGTTCATCTTACCCCTTTCCCCTGCGATTAAACGCTTGGTTCTCGAACAAAAGAATATTCCCAATGTTTTGCTGTGACTCGTGCCTTGTGCGATCAGCTGCTCATTGACTGATGATGGGAGCGGCCATGTAGGACAAACGCGTCACGTGGGGTCAGGATAATCACGTGGCTAATGCCAAAACAAAGATATTTTAGATAAGAATTTCTTTTATCCAGCCTTTTTAATATTGAGAATTTACACCTACAAATGTATTAAAATGAGTATTTTATTAATATATATGAATTATTGGATTTCATTATGTCACGTGATAGAAGAGCGCTCGTTTGTGTTAGTCACGTGATCCGGGTGAAGATGGCGGACTCGGAGATGTGTGTCAGGTAAAATGGAAGAAAGCAAAACTTACAAAGGTTGTTCACAAAGAGCTACAACGAACTTTGTAGTTGGATAACGTGTAGATTTTTTGTACCTTGTGTTTAGCCGTTATGTGAGTGGGTGATATGTCTTAGACGCACTGTTTATATGAAATTTAACGGTCGCACGAGTCGGTCGCGTGTGCTGGCTGACAGACCCGCGCGACTGAAATTCAAATAATTATTTGCACAGTTTATAACAGCTTTAAAACAACCGTCAACTTCTTAAACATTACACGAAATAAAAACATTAACCATGGTTAATTGTGCAAATCTTCCGTTTGTTTTGACTGTCTTGGTGAGAACGAATTATTGGAGTTTGTAGTGATGAATGAGTTTCATTGTTTGTGTATCGTTATGCATGTATCTAATTATACATCTATACAGTTTATAAAATGTATTAAAATAAGTAATTGAGCTGTCTCGAGTTAATAATAATTTTTCTAAAACGTGTGGGAAAAAAGTGGATGGTTAATTTCGTGGTTACGATTTGATGTTTAAATAAATAAATAAAAGGCAGAGAAGTTTGATGTAAACTTTGTTTTTTATTCAGGAGCAGTCGAGAGTTATGGACTATCTTGCTGGGCAGATCTGCACTTCGAGAACCGGTTAGTACTCAAACCACTCATTTCTGATTCATTTAATCGGGCAGCTGTGTATTTACAAAATTGGTTCATTTGAGAGAATTCTATGAAGAAACACTATTAACAAAGCTGTTTTATTTTAAAACTGTAATTATGTGATGACCTTTGAGGAGGTATACTTTTGCAGTGTATCTCAGTGAGTTCCTGTCGCTGTCATTTTCTTGTGTGATCCTGCAGGCCCAAATCGAGGCAGAATTGGATCGCAACTGGGAGAGACTGCTGCAGGGTCTGTCCTTCTACAAACCACCCAGGTAATATAACATTCAAAATGTACAAAGATGTACAAATAGCTTGAACACAAAGAAGAGTTTGGTTTTATCAGGGTAGCTATTACATCTTGTTGCTCACCTGTTGAGCACATCATGAGCATGAAAATAAATGTGCAAATCTTAGTTTTACATAAACAATTAAAACTATGAATTCAAAATTAATCATATTTGTGATAGAGAAATAACTTGTAAATATGTAAATGTACCTCACAAAATGTGTCTTTGCTGTTGAATATGTAGTAAGTGATAATGTTATGTGCAGCACATCCGCTGCAGACAAGGTGAAAGCAGATAAAGACACACCACAAGCTCTCAAAGACTTCGGACTCAGGATCAGCAAACTGCTGGTGAGCTACCTACTTCAACCACAACTTAAAGTGCAGCAATTGATTTTGTTTATCATATGCATGTTTTTACCCAAAAATGCTTGAGGATGATATCGGTCTAGGTTTTTGAAAACATTGCACTGTGTATAATTTGATTTATATTTGCTGGCTAAGTAAGAGTAAGTGGATCGCGACTTCAGGAGTGGACAAATATATGTGTGTGTTTCATGTCAGGGTTTGGATGAACAGCAAAGCGTGCAGATTCTTCAGTGTTACCTTCAGGAGGACTACAGGGGCACACGAAACACACTCAAGGTGAGCTCGTACAGCTGAAGCGTGCACGAACTTGACAAGAGCCAGGTTGTGTGAATGCATAATAATCCTCCTCCTGTTCCGATCAGGCTGTGCTGCAGGATGAGAGACAGAGTCAAGCTCTGCTGCTGAAGGTTTGAAACTAAATATTGCTTCTAAAATGACTCTGAAGATATATGGAAATGTGACGAATGTTGAAATCGTGTTTGTATAGATTGCAGATTACTACTATGAAGAGAGATTGTGCATTCTGCGCTGCGTTCTCCACCTCCTCACGTACTTCCAGGATGAGAGACATCCCTACAGGGTAAATAAGACATCAGCTATTCTATTATTAAACAGTCAAAAACAAGTGAATTTAATACATCCTTTTTTCTTTTAGGCAGAGTACTCCGGCTGTGTTAGCAAACTGGAGAAAGATCTGGTGTCTAACTGCAGGCAGCAGTTTGAGTCGCTGTCCAAATCAGAAGCTCCGACATGGGAGACGCACGGAAACCTGATGGTGAGAAGATGATATGATTGTGTTTAAAGCAACATCACCTGTAGAATTTACTCAGGATTTTTTCATCTATGTGTAGACGGAGAGGCAGGTGTCCCATTGGTTTGTGCAGTGTCTGAAGGAACAGGCCCTGCTGCTGGAGATCTTGTTCTTGTATTATGCATACTTCGAGATGCCGCCCAATGATCTTTCCACCTTCACACGGCTGTTTAAGGAGCAAGGCTTTGGACAGCGGCAGACCAATCGACACCTCGTGGACAAGAGCATGGACGCGCTGGTTGAACGCATTGGGTCAGAACATGCAGTCACCTGATCCCTTTCCTCTCATACTTCCACAAACACTTTTTTAAATCTGGATTGTCATCTTCTCAACAGCTATTTCAGTTCTTTGATTCTCGTGGAGGGGATGGATATCGACTTCCTGCATAAATGTGCTCTAGAAGACAGAACTGAACAGCATCAGTTTTATGACCAGCAGGATGTTTGCAAGGTACTGAACATACACTACCATTCAGATGTTGAGGAACTCTCTTATTTAACTCACCAAGGCTACATTCATTCGATCAATCAGAATACTGCAATACTGTGAAATATTATTGCAATTTAAAATAGTTGTTTTGTTTTCGAATATAACTTAAGATGTAATTTTGTGTTCATCCGTGTGTGTGTGTGT
>JAUMHR010000081.1:1799343-1822907 GCA_032361145.1 Enteromius fasciolatus
GAAATGCAGACCCAGCTCCCAACCCAACTTTGTGAATAGATTAACGGCGATATTTTTTTTATCGCGCGATAAGAGTCCGATAACGGCCCACCACTAATAAATATAGACCTAAATAAAAAATAAATAAATAAATAAATAAATATATATATATTATAAATATATATATTACAAAAACTTATTTTGTATGCAATTAATCGTTGGACAACACTAATATAAATGAAAAAATTAATTAAAAATTAAGAAAAATACATAAAAATAATAATAAATAATTTAATTTTAAAAATAATTAATACATAAAGTAGTTCTGAAGCAGCTAGTGTGTCTCCAACTCAAAGTGTGATGTGCTAAAATATCTAAATAAATTTGTAAAAGTTTAAATACATAAATGAATTAACAATACATGAATAAAAAGATAAAAAAATATATGAATTAATTAAAAATAATGTTCAAGAAACAGCTAAAACCCATCTCTTCCATCTTTATTTGACCCTCTAACCGTCTTAATCTATCATCTATCTACTTGTTTTCTTAAAAAAAAAAACAAAAAAAAAAACTTTGCTATAGTACGTGTATTGCGTTACACTAGCAGACTTGCATGCATGTTGTTGCTCTTTTGTTGGTTTTGATTGCTTCTGTTGTCTTCATTTGTAATTTGCTTTGGATAAAAGCATCTGCTAAAGGACTAAACTTTAAACGTAAAAATCTAATAAATAAATGTACAAAAGCAACATTTTGGCGTACACTTATCATTTTAAGTCCAGGAAAAAAGTGGGCTACACACTGATGCCCTGTTCCTGCTCACCTGTGTGAACTGGCCCCTCCTGAAGCCACACTGTCACCTTCGGTAGCAGCAGAGGCCAATGACAGAGACGATCCGGAGGGAGCAGAACAGAGGCTGACCGCTGGAGAGAGAAAGAGTGGCGTTAAAATAAACGCAGCATGTACAGATGCACAAATGTCAAGTCAGAAATATGGCACATTAAATGTAAAGCTGTCGTACGAGCAGAACAGGAAGATTCAGCACGATGCAGTGATTTAGGGCGGGGCCTCCTGTTACGTGGGCGTGGTTTGGTCACACCCTGTTCCTCTAGAAGTTCTTGCTGCTTCCTGCGCAGATACTCCTGTTTGATCAGCTCCCTGCGAGCCTTTTCCTCCTCTTTACGCACACGCTCTTCCTCTGCTTTTCGTCTGACATGAACAAAGATGACAGAAATCTGGGAATATCTGCAGCAGCCCTTCTACAGTTCACACACTAGATCGACCCGTTACCTGGCTTCATCTCGCTTGAGCTCTGACTCCGCCTCCAGCTGCTGCTTACGTATTCGTGCCTCTTCTGCCTTTCGCTGCTGTTTGAGGAGGAACGCCGCCCTCTTCTTAGCCAGCTCGTCCTCTGCTTTTTGATCATCCTGCAATAAAAAAAAAATGTTAGCAGGATGTGTCAAGTAATTAAAAAAAAAAGAGAAAATCATTTACATTCACAATTTTACGCTGCAATTTTTATTTTTATTTTTTTTACACAGCTCTAAGTGAATGAAAAGATCATGGAAAGTGCACCGTGTATAAAGTTATTGTCTCTAAAAAGAAAGACTTAACTCTGAATCAATTAAAATGAGACCCAAGCCATTTCGTGTTGACATCACCATGAAACATTAGCATATTGCTCAGCCACATGTTATTCTTTTCAGGTTGGCTTGAATGAATATGCAAATTAATTTTTTGCCACTAGGTGTTACTTTTGGAGCATTAAAAGCTCAAAAACACTGCTTTAAATGAAATCTACCAATCACTGGAGGGGTGAGTCCTTGAGCAAATCATTTGGGAGTTGTTGAAAAAATAAGGTAAAAATAAATGCATATTGTAAAAAAAACAGTCCTTGCATGAATATCAGCCTGTTTAGGACTCCCAAAACCAAAATACGAACCTTATATAACCCGTAATATTAGCACTTTAAAACATTTCTTTTATTACTGATCACTGGTGCTTCTTCACATTCTTATGACCTTTATGAAATGCTAGCAATAGCAAAACAGTAAAAGATATCAATGTTCAATAATAAAAAAAAAGTTTTATTTCTTAATAAAAATGAATAAACAAATCAAAAAACTACAACAACTAAATAATCAAGAACAGATCCAAAGCCCAAAAAGAACAGAAATAAATTACATTAAACAACATTTTAAGTAATCATAATAATACATTTAATAAAGCAACACAATAACAAATAAATCATATATATAGTAACAAATTCAGGAACATAAATAATAATGAATTAATTAAATAATAATAATAGCAATAATAAAAATAAAAATATATATATTAACCCAATCTTATAATAATAATAATAATAATACATTTAATAAACATAAATTACTTTAAACAACTCTTCTTGGGGTTGAAACTTTATATTTTATAACACAATATAATAAAATGTTTCTTTTACAATGAAATTAGCACACAGATTGATAGAACTATATTATAATAACAG
Organism: Enteromius fasciolatus; assembly: GCA_032361145.1. Taxonomy (NCBI): domain Eukaryota; kingdom Metazoa; phylum Chordata; class Actinopteri; order Cypriniformes; family Cyprinidae; genus Enteromius; species Enteromius fasciolatus. Next base: position 1,801,829 of record JAUMHR010000081.1, read on the forward strand.
ATTTAAAAATATATAATCATCATTATCTTTTGCAAAAATGCTCTGGTACCTTAAAGAAGAATCCCAGTCCGGATTTCTGTTCCCCATCAGGTTCTGTGCTAGTTTCAGCTGGTTCAGCCATGTCAGATAGGTCCACTTCAATCAGCTGTGCTTTCGTTCTGTTTTCCTCAGACAGAATCGGAACATTCTCTTTTCCAGAGCCACCGGACTCGCTCCGCTCCCGGGTCAGATCCATAGCTAACGGTTCCAGCAGGGGGAGCTCGGTTTGGGGCGAGTCGAGGCTGTCAGCACGTCGGTTTGCGGCATCCTGCAGTCTGAACGTAGTATTGCGAATAATTCCTTTCAAGCCACACCCACCCTCTTTAGCCCCGCCCACTTCCTCATTCTCTACCCGGGGGGTCCTGCCTCCCGGAGTGCTTGCTTTCGCCACTGGACGACTGCTTGCATCTTTGCTCAGTTTGAGGTCGCTAGGTTTCGTCCGAGGCGTACGACTCGAGCTGAGCCTGGGAGGACGTTTGGTTGCTGTGGAAAGGGTTTCCGTGAACTGCACAGAGAGGCGCGACTTAGTCTCAGGTTGCTCCGGCGGGTGTTCGTTTAAGGGCGGCACAGTGCTTGGCTTGGTTTCCTGTGGGGACTGGATTGTCTTTTTCATGAGCAGATCCTGCTGGAAAGACAGTTGCATCATTTGCTGTTGTATCGCTCCGATAGCTTCGTTTAGGAGATCAATAGAACGGCTACATTCGCTGAGATCTGGCTCTCCGCCCCCATCATCCGTAGCTCCGCCCCCTCTGGTTACACGATTGTCCTTATCCTCCTCTACTGGAGTTTCTTTACACTCTATGTCTTTACCTTGGACTTTCAGAACTTCGACGCACGAGTCGTCCTTCGCAATCGCTTTCTCTTTAAACACAATTTCCCTTTTGAGTGGGTGCGGCAATGTGTCGCTCCTCCCCTTTTTAACGACATGCAAAAACGCCACTTTTCCTAGCTGCAGCCGTTGCCGAGCCGAAAGGTTCTCCATCTTCTTTTTCTGCATCTCAATAGCGCGGCGTTTCTCCTCCAGCTGCATGCGAAGGTGTACGAGTTCGGAAGCGAGACCTGGTCGGCCGCCTGGCGTTCCCGGACTCGCATCCGAAGGGAATTGCAAGCTTTCGGATCCATCAGGAGTGGTGGTCTGCGAGCTCCCAGTGCTATAGCAACCATCAGGGAATCCTGCTCGGTGTCTACGGCGTTCTGCGAAGCTCGTCATGCGTCCAGTGCCGGTCGAAGTGCTGCTGGCCTGCGACAACATGCTGGGGCAAGGACTCGCCCGTCCACTTGCGCCTTCCTTATCGTCCCGTTCGCGCAAACAAACGTCCTCGCGCAGTTTCGCAGACTCCTCATCCTCGCCCATGTATTTCATACCAGCATGCATCAGAACTGCTGTGGAAAGCTCTTGCTCTTGGACTTCTATTTCGTCATCTTCCTCAAACTCTGAATCCGAGGCGATGTCCTCCCAGCCTCCGAGAGGACTGCCCCGTATGCACTCCACATCATCGTGAAGGAAAAAGCTTCCGGGTGATTGTGCTCGAGAGCTTGCTTGCTCTATGTTACCGATCGGCGTAAACGTCCGATTAAGAGTGCATTCTGTGGGCGTATACGCCCCTCTGCGTCCCTGACTCCGCCCCTCTCCACTCTCCTCCCACTTACTAACCCCCGCTTTCTCCTTATTCGGTCGCAGAACCGCAGGTTGCAAGGGTTCCAAGAAGAAACTCTCGGCTTGGGCGTCTCTGGATGCAGACGCGCCCTCTGGATTAATCACAGCTAGTAGCTCCTCCTCTTCCTCCTGGTTGTCATAGTGACGTTTCTGGGGGAGGGGCTGGCCATTGATGCTGTGTCGTGGAGTAATGGAGATGACGTTGGAAGCTAAACTGTCCTTGCTTATGGATCGAGCCAAGCTGATATTATCGCCACATACACGTTCCCAATCCATCTCCATTTGAGAGATGGGCCTGAGTAAACAGAGATTTGAATGGGTTAGTTATACATTTAAGGACTATATAAATTGTAAACCAATATAGATTTCAAAATAACTTTAAATATTCTTATACCCTCTATCTTATATAATTATTTTCTTCTTTTATTTGTATTTACCTTCCTGGATTTTCAAAAACAGACAATAAGAAACAAATGAAATAGAATTTCATTGAATTATTTTTATATACTATTACACTATTTATTTTAAATTTAACATGTATTTCCATTTTAATTTCAGTTTAAAAATTTTAATAAGTTTTGTTATGTGCTTTTGTAATTTAGACTAGTTTTTTTCTATTTGGATTTAATTTTAGTTTAGTACTTCATAAGAAACTTATTTTGTTTCAATTAGTTGCAAACTAATTTTTTTTATTTTATGTATTTTATGTTTTATAAGTTCTTTTATCTAATTTTATTTTATAAAATAATTATTTTTAAAATTAATACAAATAATTTTTTTAAATAAACCCATATATACACCAATAAATATTACAAAACTATTAGTGCTGTCAAATGATAAGCTGCAATTAATCGCATCTAAAAAAGTTTTTGTTTACATAATATATGTGTCTACTGTGTATATTTTGGTGTATATAAACACACACTTGCATGAATATTTTTAAGAAAAAAAAAAAAAAAATTTAAAAAACACGCTGTATGTGTACATAATAAATACAGAGTACACAGACATATATTATGTAAACAAAAAAATTATTGGAGATGCAATTAATCGCATTTGACAGCACAAAGAATATTTACAATAAAGCAGAGTTAAACTATAATAATATTTTATAAAATGTGATTTGACCTGACCTTAACCTTTGTTTCCATTCTGTCCAGGCAAATTGTGATCCAAGCATGAGTCCATCCATACGGGACAAAGAGTTTGACCTGTTCCTGAGCTCTGCTCACAGTATGATAGAGCCAGATTAAGACAACTGTTCAGTTTAATCTTTACAGTGCAATATGTGAATATTTCTGAAAGTTTGATTAGAAGATGGGGCTACCTGAATTCTCCTCCTCCTGAGGGGGCTTCTGCGGTCTCTGCCGCAGTGGGAGGAGTGGGTGAGAGGGGCTGTGGGAGGGGCTTCTGTTTGTTCTGAAACAAAAATGAAATATTGGTTTTATAAAGCAATCAATGTCGTGCAAACTGTGTACTGGAATGTGCACAGACTTACACAGACAAGGACTCCTCAGGGTGCAAGTAATAGCGCATACAGCCATCAGGAGTGGCGGCTGTCGCCAGGGAGTCGGCTGAAGGAGATGGAGTCAAGAAGCTTCTCTTAGTGGCATTGGATATGGGCAAATGGGGGCGGGAACTCTTTGGCTGAAGAGACGCTCTCACTGTCAGATCGAAGCAATGGGTTGCTAGTCACAACATTGTATTTGAAGAAAGAGTGAATGAATCGTGAGATGGACATTTTTAGATTAAAACGAAGCGTTCATCAGAAAAGTAGTGAGCTTTAAAGACTGCATTCTTACCATCTTTAATCTCTTGAAGGTCTCTTGGCTTTACGAAGTCCGGTTTTACTACTTCAAACCACCAAAAGAGCTCAGCAATGAAAGCCATCACGTTATGCTGGAGGAACAAGATATTTTACTTTTCCACTGTTTTGTAATTTCAATTATTCTCAAAGGTCATTTAACTTTTTCTTCTAGAATACTGTAAATATATACAGTACTAAAATATAATTACTGTATTATTTAAATTATACTTTATTTGATTTTAATTAAAATCTGCATACATTACAGACAGTACAACAAATAGGATCATAATGTAAAAACATTTTACAATTTAATATGATTAATTATATTAACATTTTTTTTATTTACATACTATAACAGTATTGGTAAATCATTTAAATAAGCATTTATCTTATGTTTTATATTTCTATTTGGCTTTAATTTATTTTATTTTTGTTTTAGTAGTTTTGGTACTTTATATTCAATATTTATATATTATTTTAGCTTTATTTCATTAAATATGTTATTAATGCTTTTTAAGGTTTAGTTGTAGCAAATATATACTAAAGAATAATTATATATATATATTTTTTTATTTGGCTTTCAATTATTTTTATTTCAGTTTTTGTTTTAGCAATTCTTCAAATTCAATGTATATACCTGATTTTATTTCAATAAAAAAAAAAGTTTTATTTTTTTAGTTTTAGATTTTATACAATAAATATATATTTACAAAACACTTAATGTATCATAAATGTTTTTATTAAATTAAAATATGCACATATTAATGGCAGTACAACCAAAACAACGATGATGTACAAATCCTTTACATGCCAGTAAGATTAACTGGATAAACAATTAATTTTATTTTTTTAAGCATATCGATTCAGAAGTATAAATATTTTTGTTTTCACTGAGCTTGGATCAATGCATTCTGGGACTGTTTTCACTGAAGAATGCATGCAGTGCCGTTTTATTTTCTGCATTTGGTTTCTTAGAAGTCAGCTATTTTATCTATACTTTTGAATTACTGAATGAAATATATTTCAGCACGAACCTTAAGCACCGGTGGGCCGTAGAGCAGATCTTCAGTGTGCAGGTAAAAACACCTGTTCAGGTATTCGTTAGAAAACTCCCGGAGCAGATGGATGTTATACACACTGTCCGACAGAGACGGCACCTCCTTCAGACAAATATCTAAAAGAAAACACATTTATATTGTCACAAAACGCATGCTACATTCTTTGAACTTTCTATTCACCAAAGAATCCTGATTTAAACGGTTGAGCTGAACTGACTGTACCAATTTACATAAGAATGAACTGACTTGATTATTCTGCTCATAATGCGTCTATATACCGTCTATCCTCATGTATTCAGGGCAGTAGAAGTGAATGACTGCTAGCAGAGCCGCTCCGTCACAAACATCCTTCATCAGGTCCTCCATCACAGCCAGGTGTGGGAATGGCCGGCCGGACAGGTGTTCTCTACGGTACCTTACCTGAGAGAGAGCAGGCAGGGACTTAGAAAGCGTCTAACTCAGATCAGACACACACAGTCTCTCACATACTAAATCACACGCTCACTTTAAATATGAAACTAAAATCCTGTCATCAATTAATCACCCTCACCAAATCACCAAAACAAGTCTGTACAACTTAATAAACATATTACATTATATTGAAGCACAGCATTTCAAATCTTCAGATGTCATGTGATAAGTGAGGAACAGACTGAAAATAAATTTATTTTTGTGATTATTTACTAAATAATCTGCCCATGCTCTTAATCATATTTGCTTTCTTATGATACATAGAGATGACAGGACTTTAATTTCCAAAAGAACAAATAAAAATTATTTCCATGCAAAATTACATATGTGTGATACATAATGTGTTGTGTAGCATAGTTATTCTTATGTGCCGATGAATTTCCCTCAAAATGTCTGTGTGTATTTTATATGTACATATAGTTAACTAAAACTGAAGTTAAAACCAAGCAAAAAACATAGTTAAACATGAAATAAAAATCAATCATTTTTTATTTATTATTAATTATTTATACATTTAGTTTACCGTTAAATAAAAATATCAAAATGAGAAAACTGAGTAAAACTACATAATGTACATATATAAAATTAACAAACTGCTAAAAAAAGAAAAGACAAATGACTAAAAACAAAATTACTAAAATTCAAATGAAAAAAAAACAACTAATTTGATACTAACATAAGTACAATTAATTAGTAAAAATATGTGTATATATGTAAATAATATATAATACTATAATAATAATACTATACTACTATAATAAATAAAAAAATATTATGTTTATATAAATTATATAAATTATGTATATATGTATAAATTATAATGAATAAATATAAATTAATTGATTTTATTTTATAAAGTGTGTGTGTGCAAACATATACATGTAATTAAAATGAGTACAGTTAAAATTAGTACATATAAACTAAATCTAAAAAAAAAAATAATAATAATTATATATATATATATATGTGTGTGTGAAATTTTATATACAGTAATAGTATATTATTTTTCGAGGGTTAGAGGTGTGGATGCATGTAAAAACAGATGGATGGATGAAAGAATGGAGTATTAAAGAGTGAACTCTGATCAGCATCAGGTTTTTATTTGTAGTTCCTATTTAAAAATAAATGAATAAAAAGCCCTGGGTTTGGGTCCGTGCAGACCTGCAGTATGCTTATGTGAGAGAGCACGAGTACTGTACCACACGAGAGAATTCCTCCGGCTCCAGCATGCAATGGGCCAAAGCATTCATGAGATCAGGCTAAGACAGACAGAGACAAAACGAGAGAGAGACAGATGGACAGACGGATGAACGCATGAGATGCACAGTGACACACACACACACATCTAGTCATGCTTTTCCCGCAGAGTGACATGACGGACGCAGGGGGCGCTGTGACACTTACAGGCACGAGCTTCCAGTACCATTTTGAGGGAGACTATCCGACAGGAAGGGGCGGGACGAGAGAGACAAACAGGAAGAGCATAAAGGTTAAACGTGGAGCAGAGAAAGAGGTGGAGGGAATAGAGAAGGATCAGATCTAAATGAATGCGATCTGATCAGAGAACAAGGTAGTAAAATGCACAGCGAGTTATTCAGCCAATCGACGAGGAGAACATGCTAACGCTCAGACTAGTAATTGGTCAGACCTTCTGGTGGCACGGTGAATCCATCAGTGGCTGTTTCATCTTCAGTTCCTTCTCGGAGAGCTCTCGCGTCTTAAGAATCACCTGCAGCACACAAACACCCCCAGATCAGCGTACGTCACTCATTACAAACTCAAATAAAAGAGTTTGATATTCTATGAAAACATAATAAAACACAATAACTTTTATCCAGTCTGAGCCCCAAAACTGATGCTATGAGATGACAGATCACCAAAATAGTCCACTTTACTTGTGAGGATGTGTCATTAAAAGGTACGTTTCTGTCTTGTGATATAATTCCCACGTTTTATACTCTCATATATTTAAACGTCCAATCTTTTAATTCAAAGATATCAGTTGCTATAATACTCAGTAAGTCTAAGGAATGTTTTCTTATTTTCACACTTTTGTTTAGTCTTTGTAAATCATTTTCAACAGACCTTGTTGATCCAGAACAGCATGGCGTCCTCCATGTCGAAGGGAAGCTCTTTAGAGGCGCAGAAGGTGGAGAAGCGCTTGACACTCGCCACGACTCTCTCTACAGCCATCATCTCCACCGTAAACGCCATCATTAGAGCATCTATCAGCGGGATATGAGAACTCTACACACAGAAACATAGAACAATACAACTCAACACAGGATACGGAGTATAAATAACAACTATATTCACAATACTACCATACTGTCCACCGCAATCATTTCAGACAGTAGCATGCTGGGACGCAGTGTTGTTATACTGTTACCTTATACTTTTAGTAGTAATTGAAACAAAGATAAAATAAACAAATATTAGATGAAAAACCTAAACTCAAAAAATAAGTAAACTAATGTAAACGGTGACTTGGCAAAATTAAAAAATTAAAAATAAAAGTTATAAATATAGAAAATAATAATAATAATAATAAAAATGACAAAAGCACATAATAAAATTAATAAAACAAATAAAGTTAAAAACTATAGCCAATCCAACATATTATTATGTTAATTATTAATATGTAAATAATACTGCTGTGAAGTCAAAACTGTGAAGTGTGTGTTTCTGTGATTTTGTTCAGAATAAATGTAAATACAGAAAACAAAAAATTATATGTAAAATAAAATATATATATATATATATATTGATATAATACAATATAGTATATATTTAATATTAGTTAGTGTAATGCTAAACATAACATTTACCAAAGAGAGAAATATTGCATGTCAAACAACTGAAAAAAAAAAATTAAATGATTACCAATATTGCGTCAATGTATTCTGCATCCCTAGATTATTTTGCATTTATAAATTCTATTATTTATAATGTATAATTTGCATGTATAAGGCTAGAGTGGTCTGGATGAGAAGTTAAACATAGAATCATATTTAATGTGTACAGGAATCGAGCAGGGTACACAGTTTACTGAGTGAAAAACACAGAGGGAAGTTTCCAGAGCCTCTCAACAGATTTAGCCAAATTAGGAGAACGAGTGCTTCAGTCTCGCCTCCTCTGAGTCACGCTGCAGGAACAGTGTGTGTGTTTGTCAGAGAACCGGCTGCTGTGCGGACAGAACAGAAAGTGCACTGCCTGTGTTTAATGATGGGAGAGGAGTCTGTGTCTCATCCAGAAACACACTTAACACAAGTACATGAGCTCTGGACCAAACAAAACCTTCTGACGCCATTAAATCTGACCATAGAACTAATGCTGATCTTTGGTTGACCAATCAGCAGAAAGGAGCATTTCGTTCCTGCCAACATGTGAAAATCAAATATTCAAGCTATCTGTCGATTCTATCACTGAGTTTATAAACGAAGAATTAAACAAAATTTTTGCTTTGACAGGATTTAAATAAATAATAATAATAAAAAAATAATAATTCTGCTTTCAATATTTAATCATTATTATTATTTTTATTGGGATATAATTGTTAAATAAATAAAAAACAACAACACATTTTTAAAAATTAAACTTGCCTAACTGTAATCAAACTTGAAGTACTAAAATTGCTGAAAATAAAGCTGAAAAAACTTTTTAAAGCCACATATAAATGAAAGTGACAAACGCAGATGACAAAATGACTCAAATTAAAATAAAAACTGATGATTAAAAATAAAACCTAATTCAAGATGTTAATAAATGCTAATAAATACTAGAACTATACTAATAAATAATTTAATTAATTAATTAATTAATAATATACTAAAATACTATAAATAAAACTAAACTGCAGGGAATGTGACTGATGAACGTTTTTTTGATTTTTCGGAGTTAATAAAATATCATATTTCCTTCTTAGTCCTAGAACAACAAAGGAGTAAATGATGTGCTGTCGTGTGGGGATGCTCATGTCTGCTCATCTCATGAATATAATCATCCTGAAAGGAAACATGGAAAATAAAAGAGACGTTGTGTTTGGGTGCATGCTGGACCATTAGAGACACACTGTGGATGTTTTCACTGGCCTAAAAACACACACTCATTCGGACACGGCGCTCCACCACCCCAGCAGGTTTTGAACAGATGGTCCTACTGTGCCTGACTTCTGTCCTCAGATACACCTCTCCAAATCTCACACACACAAATGAACAGCAGAGAGACACAGTGACTGTTCACTTTCAGCAGCCTTGGTTTAAAACCTATTTCTTTACAGGAATGTTTTTCTTAGTTTTGGGGTTTCTTGAAGCATGTCTATATAGTTTTTAGTTTTATGTGTAGTATCCACTTCAAATGCTGACTACTCTATACATATACATATATATTTTATCTATCTATATATACACACAAACACAATTTCACAAACATAAAATTAAATAGTTAAATATTATATATATATATATATATATACACACACACACACACACACACACATATGCATGTATATATATTTTAGAAGAATGTGTTATGTTTATATATTAAATGTATTCATTTCTAATATAAATTATATTAATATAAAAGAATATGAACAAGTAAATACATGAAAGTATTTTCAAAATACTGTACGTGTTTGTATTTATACACATAATATACAAACACAGAACATATTTTATGCAAACAAAAACTTGTGTATGTGATAAAGATTTCCTGGTTGATTGATCTTGAGTTAGGATTATGGGTAGTTAGGTTCTTAGTGGTCTAAGGTGTATAGGTCTGTTTTAAGGTGTAAGCATTATAATTTGGTTTCACTGTGTGTACAGTGATTTCCTCTATTAGACACACTGTACGCTCAGCACTTCATGTAAGAAGGTGAAAATCGCACCATCTTAATGGGGGTGGAGGAGAGGTCGTCGTGGGAGACGGGCGTGTCGTCTGCTTCTCTGACACAGATCCCGCGGCGTGCGAGCATCTGGATGACGGCCTGATGGGAGCTGAGCGCAGACGCCTGGTCGCCCTTTAGCAGGAGCCCGCACACCCTGCAGTACAGCTCTGAGGACAGCAGCAGTGACAGCACCGGAGGCTTGATGTGCTCTACGCAGTACTGATCCATGTAGAACGGGTCCCGCAGGTCCGCCGGGATGTGCTCTGACAGACACACACACACACACACGCAGTTATACACAACACACAAAAACTATACAAAACACAGAATTATAACAGCCTGATACAACCAGTATATATATCTATTAGGGATGTAACGGTATCAAAATTTCATGGTACGGTAATACCTCGGTATGAATGGCACGGTACGGTATTTATTGAATCATTTACATAAAAAACAAATCTAATTAAGAGGCTCAAAAAAAGTGCCAGAAGTGTTTATTAAACCGTTCACATGAACACTGAACATATCAATGGCACACAGATTAGCCATCTATCTATAAACTTTGAAACAGGAACTTCAATATCAAATTGCATATTCATAACATCAGCGTGTCATATTATCTTGCTTCTCTGTCATCACGTAATGTTATTCAATGCACTCAAATTCTTAATATTGCTGTTTCCACTGATATTTGTAATGGTTTCTGTTCAGAAAAACAGAATAAATATGAAATAGTGACTGAAATCCACGCCATTATAAGACCTACTGAACTAGCTCTACCTTACAAGATGTTAATCTAGATTAAAATCCTTATTTATGATCGTTTATAATTATATTTATAATTCATAATAATGAAACCAAGTAAACATTAGATATAGACAAGGGCTATGCTGTGATTTTGGCTCTATTTGCATGTAAAATAGAATTAGAAGCAACATAATATCTATTTTAACTGAAAGCCCTGCTCCTCTCAGCCTCTCGCTGAACAGTACAGACACAGATAGAGGTGCGTGCGCGCTGAGAAAAGAGGGGCTCGCGCTAGCGTGTTTATTTCACTTGCTGGCATGTTAGACCTCGTGTGTTTGATTTAAACGTGAGAAGAGAGCGTGGTCAAGATGATAAGCAGCTTAAGGTAATGCTGGCAGCACTGCAGGTGGAAAACAGTCACCGTTTATCATCAGCACAAGAGCAAAACACACTTTTTCCTTTAAACTGTCCATTTCTTTTTCTTACAGGAACAGTATGTTTAGTGTTTGTTTGTATATTTTTCCACTCCACCAAGGGTCATTCTGAGGTTTCCTTGAATTAGGAGGTCAAAGGTCAACCAGTCAGATTAAAACCTGAGGAAGATTAACAGTGTCTGACTGCCTAATAACCCCCGATGAGACGTGTGTATGTGTGTGTGTGCATGTAACAAATCCTACATAGACAACACTAAATAAATACAGCTCTGGTGGGACGTTTGAAAGATGGGAATGTATGGGATTTATTTTGAGGTGGAAAAAGACAAATCTCAAAAGACAAACTTGTCACTCTGAAACTATCTGGTCAACAAAATGCCTGCATCCAACTACATTGCAGCTAAAGTTAAAATATATAAAAATATGCTACTAATATGCATTGCTAAGAACTTCATTTCATCACGCACCCTCAGATTCCAGATTTTCAAATAGTTGTATCTCAGCCAAATATTGTCCTATCCTAACAAACCAGACATCAAAACTTACTTATTCAGCTTTCAGATGATGCATAAATCTCAATTTAAAAAAAAAATACTGCCCCTTTTTGTGGTCCAGTGTTACATACATACTTTTAATTTTTAAAAATTTTTTTACATGAATCTTGGTACATAAAAATAAAATAAATAAAACCCAGAATATTTAATAATTGTAATATATTTTAAATAACTGTATTATTTATAATAATAATAATAATAAATAATACAATATTACTTTGTATTTACATTCTAATAATAATAATAATATTAAAGTTACTATAATATTTTAAATACATAATAAATTCTGTATATGTTACAGTTTAAAGCTGGCAATAGCAACAACAATTAACATTTTTATTTTTATAATATTAAATTAAGATAATATTATATATGCCCTCTATTTAAGAATATTTGTATATATATATATATAGCTAATGTCCCTCTAACTTTTATTGTCCATAAATCTGTTGAGAAGACCACGGGGGCTGGGTCTGCACTATATATGAGATTATATATATATATATATATATATATACACACACACACACACACACACACACACACTGTATATAAACACACACATACACATTACGATCCAAAGATTATATTACAATATTACATACTTTTATATAAAAAAAAAACATTTTATAATATTAAATATTATAATATATCTGAAAATATACATACACTCAGGATATACATATTGATTATGATAAAAAATATCTAAAGAAAAAATAAATAAATAAATAAATAAAACCTTTTATATTTTCTAACATAATTTTATATTAAAATACAAAATTCTATCCACACACATTACAGGCAGGTTTGTGTGTGTACTACTACTCATTAATAAATGAAAGCAGACAGTCAGAAATAGGTCACGCACAATGACATCTGACCACACCTTTAACACTGGACAAAGAGCTTCAGAGCAAAAAACTTAGAAACCAGCAATATCACATCGAATCATCTTTATCTCTGCTCTAGCTGAGGAGGCAGCTTCAGGTCTCAGACCCCCAATATCTCTGAGAAAGGACAATCAGTCATATACTATAACTCAACAATACTCAAAAATATTCAATGTGCATGCACACAACTGAGCATTTACATTCAGACTAGTTGATTTAAAAGGTAATTTACATGTTTCAGCACGTACGTGTCTGCATAGGATGTCAAACGTAGACAATGCTTTGCTCATATACATATATATATATATTATAAACATAAAACATTAGCTTAATTTAGATCCTGATCTCTCATTCATTTTCACGAGGTCATTAAGGTCAAAGAAATCATATAGATCAATATGGATCTATAAGAAATTATGGCAAAGTTAATTTCAAATGATAATCAAAAATTCGAATCTCAAAGTTATCACAATCATCTACATAACTATCTATAAAATCAAAAACATGAAATATTTTCCGAAATTACAAAAATGTAGGCTACATGGCATTATTGAACGGCTCTCTGTATAAAGTAGGATTAATATTATATCAAACTTTATTTGCATTCACACAGTAAACACACTATCCTAAATCTCAACTGCTTGCTAAATGTAACAAAATTACTGCTCAGCACTTTATATGAAGTTATATAGATTTTAAATATAAAGACAAATTAAGATACTTAACTTCTATCCAGCTGGATTAATATTATATCAAACTTTATTTGCATGTATAACTGTATTAAGAGATATTTAATATACAGTCAATATTAACCTCAATGTATTTTCCATATAAAAAGTTAAATATGTATGTGTGTGTATTATATTATAAATGTATACACAAACACATACACACACACACACGCAACACTCTAATCTGCTAAATGCAACCAAAAGTTATGAGGATATAATAATTTTATAAACATCAACATCCAGATTTTCTGTAAAGCTGCTCTGAAACAGTACATTATATACTATATATAAAAAAATCCTAAGATTCCTATTCCAGTGGATACATTATTAGTCAAAATAAGTTTTGTTCTGAAGAAACCAGATACACAATGTAGCCCCATACAGGATTCTAAACGTGACATGTCAGCAGAGGACAGTGTATGTTCACACACCGGTGCTTTCCCACAATCACACACGGATATTTCAGTCTACAGGCTTTGTGATGTAACAGACGCTGTTAATTCTGTCCCCTGATTAGACTCAAGACGCTCTGCTAGAGGAAAACACACACGCACACCACCACCACCATCATCATCATCATCATCATCACCACCACCTTCCTCCTGTCTATCAAACACACATCCACTGGCACAAACCTTCATGCATCCATCACAGTGATTTATTCCAAAGTCTCTGCTCAACTCAAGAGCACCTCAGGTCCTTTCCAAAGCACTCTTGTGGTCAGTATAGAGCTGTGGTCACTGTGGACTGTGAGAATGGCTGACTAAGAAGCTACACACAATCTCATCCCAACACACACACTTCTTCTGCCACTGCTAGAACTATTTCTCCATGCCAGTCAACATAACTGCATCCAAAGCAAGCAGTTCAATAGATGTCAAACAAGAGTGTGCTCCGTCTGGAACACTGTGTTTCCAGTAATAAGAAACAATAAAAAAAAAAAAACATGTTTTATTTATATAATAATTTGTAATTTTTTTTAATAATTATTTATTTATTATATGACTATGAGAAGTATAATAATATATCATTATAATAAATATAGCAAATTATATAAATATTGGTTTTTTTATTAAAATTGTTGCTATAATTATTTTGTATGTAATACGATTTAATTTTAGTTATTAATAAGTTAATTTAATTTTAATTTATATTAAAATTATAATTTATAATTATAATTTAATAATTTTAGTTATTATTAAGCTTGTTTTTTTTGTTTTGTTTTGTTTTTTATTTTTATTGACAGCCCAACTATTGATTTCATCTATAAATGTATAAAGTAAGTAGAATATTTCCAATTTAATTTTTTTGTCAAAAAATAGCAACAGGAGGTTAAAACAAGTTTTTTTTATTTTTAAAGGGTTATTAATTTTTAAATGATTAATCTTTTTTTTTTACATAATATATAGTATGAACATGAAAGCATACTGCATTTTATTATATCTGAAAAGATTACTTACACAAATGAAGAAATAAATACCAAAAGGTGTGTTTTTTGGACATGGTACTTGTACGGTTTTGGTGAACCATGGAGGAAACTATAAATATCATGACACTGAATTTCAAAGAGCATCGCTGGTTGCAGAAATGAGATGCACTTACCTTCCCCGTATGCTTTGGCGAACAACCAGCGGAGGTTTGCTTCTATCTTGGCTCTGGCTGAGTCGTACATTTCCAACGGCGCGATTTCAAGTCCACCTTCAACCGAATCCGCTCTTCTCGGGACACCGTCCCCACCTGCAAGCGCACCTACATCCATCCTAAACACACACACACACACACACACGGTCAAGTTACTGAAAACAAAAACATCTAATCAAAAAGAAAAATGTACAATATATATACACTCGTCATTTATGGTCCTTTTGGGTTCATTTTGGAAGCTTGACAGTCATCTCTATACACAGTATTGTACAAGCTTCGAATGCCATGAGTAGAGATTCAAGAATAACCCGTTAAATAATTTTATAAAGATGCTTTGAAGCCATCTATATGCTAAACTAAAAATAAATCTTCTGGATACACACTCTCTTCTAGGAAAACAGACTCAAATATTGACGACTCATGCTGCATTTAGGAGCATAAACCAATAAAATGCCTTCTAGAAGGAAATTTAAAATACCTGTACTATTCTGTCTAGGAACATTAAACATGAAAAACTATTTATGCCAACGTGAACTGTTTAAGAGTCAGCTAAAAAGGAAAAAAAGCTACTATAATAACGGTGAACAATAAAAATTATGCTTTTAAAGAGTTTTTGCCATGATCTAGCAATATGCATGACTAGAAGATATCAGAAATGATAAATAAATAAATGTCACTGATATACTTCACTGTATATATTATATTTTTAAACTATAAAAGACAAGTACTGTATTGCTTCACTATTTTGACTATGGTTTACCATGGTATATACCATCAGTTCAGCACACCCTTTTAATAAAGACAATTTGCAGTCATTGTAAAGCCCAAAACAGGCCCAGACAGACAAATCAACACCCAGATCCTGATCCAGAACAGACCAAACAATGAACGATTTTAATGATGAACGCAGAAGAACAATAACCCAAGAACAGAAATAAGACAGCGCCGACGAACGACCATTCAAAAGTGATGAAAGCGTGTTTGCGTTGAACACAAATCAATGAAATATAAGGTGTAACTACGTCCTAATGGCAGACTCGGAGATTATGAATGAACGGAGCCGCTTTACTATCACTGTCACAGAAATATTATCTGTCTGCACCTGTCAGCGGCCAAAACCGGCGACATCCGCGACGCCGAGCCCCAGCAGGGCGGAATTTACCTCAATCCCCGCGTCAAATCCACAATCCAGCTTTAAAGATGCGTGAATATTCCCGACGCGTTTAACGAACGCTCCCGCGGGCGTCTGTTCGTCGCCCTCCCCGCCCAGCGCGGCCTCCGCTACATGACGCGCCGCCAGGGATTCAGCAATTATCGCGAAAGCGGAGGACAGAACGCGTTGAGGTAACGTCCCGGTTCAAAACAACATATTTGCTCGTGCCTCTTCCGCCATCCGAGCGCTCGTTCATTGTCTGGCTGCCGTTGTCATGGGAGACGCCGCGGCCCGCCGCTGTTATTGTCACTATGGATATATATGCAAGCTCATGGAAGCACAATGCGCATGCGCGACCACATGATCAATAGATTTGACCTGTGCTTTACGGACTACTCTGACTAAGAGAAACAATTTGGGAATTAATTAATTAATTTAATTATTTCACACTCGTAAGTGTGAATTTGAATCAATGTTTAGGGTTTTGTTAACTGTATATATTGACAGTATGTATTAATAGAGACTACTTGAATAAAGCTGTAAAAACAGATTCATACACATGTACGTATGTGTAGGCCTATGTATATTGTGTCTTTTGTTTTGAACTTTGTTTCCATGTAATTTATTTTCCTATCCTTTTCCTTATTTTTCTTTTTCTTCTTTTTGATGACAATTCTTAAAAAAATGTTGCATTTTATTGTTCTTTGAATTACAAAAAAATATATATATCTTTATTCCTCAATGTTTTTTTATTTGTTTAAAAACATTTAATGCATTTTTTAAATGCAAAAATACTGCATGACTATGGGAGAGTGTATACAAACTTAATATTTATTTAATTAAGTGTGTGTTTTTTTTTTTTTTGATCTATAAATCTAACATTAACAGTAACATTTACACGACTAACCTTTTTTTTTTTTTTTTTTTTACAAAAAATGAGTAAAATGTTAATGCAAATGAATGATAATTTGGTAAAAGAAAAAAACCCATAACATTTAAAACCTCTTGGTATTTGGTAAAGACTCTAACTGACATTAAAAAAAAATACTACTACTTATTAAGAAGCTAAGAGCATAACTTAAGATGCCTGCAAATATAATTTCTCATTTGTCCATCTACAATAGTATTCGCTCATACAGTACAGGTGTCTTGAGTTTCTTCTGCAGCTGATGAGAGGCACTGACTGAGGGTAAAGCAGGACAGCATCAGCTCGTCTGACCAGGGTTATTATTGACCAAATCCCTCACCCCTGCTGAGAAAGCTGGGAACCATTGATTCATGGCAGGTGACTGATGAGCTTTAGTACTGAGTGTGTGTGAGAGAGAGAGATGATTTCATATATTTTGAACTATTGTTACGTTGTATTAAAATCTAAACACGATTAGCCAAGTCTAAAAATAAGATATAATGACCATCAAATAAAGCAGTCCATTAATCAAATAACAAAGAACAAATCCATTATTATGCTTCTGGTAAGTCCTCTATTCATAATATCACCCCAAGGTATGGCGCTTCAAAATAAGGGCCACTATCCACCAGCATAACAATGCTTGGAAGAGCTAGTATTAAAAACCATAAAATATAAAATCTGACTGTGTTTGTCTGAAAGAAGAAAGTCATATACACCTAGGGTGGCTTGTGGGTGAGTAAAATATGGGGTAATTTTAATTTTCTATTCCTTTAATGCATGTCCACAAATTGTCAACAAACACTCTCTGATGTGTGTCAATGAATCCGACATTTCCAGTTCACTGCAAGAGTGTGATCGATTAAACAGAGTCACACAGGGACAGAGTCACTGTCAGAACAGAACCAACTAAAAGTTACTATAATGCACGAGTAGCCTGGAAAACCAAAAGCACATGAACCTGCTATTATTTCATATTTAATAGTGTAGTTTTAGGTTTAGGTGTGCAATCTCAAGTGCACTTTCCCAGGAAGTAAATGGAGGGTCGCAAGTGAATCATGAGCCTTGTTCAGTCTTTAAATAGCAGGTGAAGCAGTGAAAAATTAATTTGGTGAATGTCACGGGTTCCTCTTGAATCTGGGAAAAGGATTTACACTCATCCATCCAGAGATGCTTTGGGGTCAAATGCCCAAAAATAACCACATGCAGCCTGTGAGTGAGATGGCTATTTAAGATCTAAATATTGCATTTAAAAGCACTTTATCATTATTTCATATATATATCGACTGGAGCTTTTTTTTCTGATGTATGAGAAGCTTATGAAATAAAATGGGGAATTTAGTCTCATATTGAGTGATTTTGTTTTTTACAACTAAACAATGCACAAGAATTATAATATAACAATAATAAGTAATGGTGCCTATAATTTCTTATCTTTTAAGTAATAATGTTTGTCTAAATTACTTTTAATTTATACCCTGATTATTGATTTAATTTATACATTTCTATTTATATATTAATGGACATTTAATATTAATTAAATATTTATTTATGATAAGCCTAATATAAATGGTGTTTAGCATCAAAGATAGATTCGGTATTATTCTATTTTCAATTAATATTAATTATTATAAGAATAATTGTATTATAAAAAATATGTTATATTTTTCATGTTTTGTGAAAAGCACTATATAAATTAAATAATGTATTGTTTTATTATATCAATTATTATATTGCATGCAATTTAGGCTAAACACCATTTATATGAAGTTTATCATAAATAAATATTACATTAATATTAAATGTCTTTGTAAAATTTGTCATCATTAACATCAACATCATTATTATTAGCCTATTATATTTATAGCCTAATTTCGATCTTTTTACATAACGTTCTGACTTTTATTTGCTATGGGTTGCTATGGTCACGCAGGTTTGTTTATGCAATAAACTTGTGGCCACGACTTCTTATGTTGAGAGAACGACATTAGGACGTTGTTACCTCAAAAAGTCTCCTGGCCACGACATAATATCACGTTCCCACGAGTTAATAAGTCATGGCCACGACAAAACTCAGTGAACCGAAGACGTCCCCTCCTGGTCACCGCAATACGACAATGCTGGAATGATTAAATTGCAATAATATTTCACAATATTATTGTTTTGTTTCACTTTTTTTGTTTTTGATCAAATAAATACCTTGATGGGCAAAACTAGACTTCTTTAAGTAGTTATGCTTCTTTGTTATTTACATGACTATTTTAAAGCAAAATAAAGTTAAGATACACATAGTAAAAGTAATGTCACCAAACGGTGTCCTTTATTGTGCCAAGAAAAGTTACTTTACAAAATCATTGAACAAAATACTTTTTTTCTCCAAAAATTACAAGTCAGTCTTTTCCATGTCACCATTACAACATTTGATCTGCATTTACAAAACATGACTGGAAAGCAACATTCAGTGATGATGTCATCATACTGCGACACACACACACACCTGTCTCTTCTCTCTCTCACACACACACACAAACTCATCTACATATCATAATATGTCCTACATGTCTACAGCAAGCAATAAATAACAGTGAATGCTACGCTACATACGAAAAGCTCCCAAAAACACCTGAAGCAAGGTACCATGGGAAAAAGATTTGGGTTCAAAATGAACTCAGAACAGTGTCTACAGACGATACTCGGTAACATAGCATAAATCAGCCATAAACGACTCTCTTTTGTGTAAAAACACAAACAAACATGTGCAGAGGCATGTCAGAGTGTACGTGTGCACGTGTGTCATACATTAAATTCACAATATTAAGACTCTTTTCTACATTTTTGTTCACAGAAAACTAATCGTTTGGTAAAAAGGACCATATAAAATCTAATTAATACTGAAATTTTAATTAAAAACAACAGCAACAACAATTTCTGGCAGCGTTATATTTTTCAAAATTATTTTCAGAACAGTTGATGGTCAAAATAAAAATAAAATACAGTATAAATAAAAAAAAAAAAGAAATCTTATATCTGTAGTCCAAAACGCATATAAATAAATACAAAAATGAATAAAAAGGGTTCTTAGCATACAAAAATTAATAAAAAGAGTTTTTGTCATTAATATAAAATTGTCTATTTGTTTTAGCTCCTCGATGCCAAAGCCCGGCCTACTTGAAGGCCTCTGGGATATGGTTCATCTGCATACTGGTGGGCGGGCTCGAGATGCCCTCTGACCAATCAGACAAGTTGGAATGTGGAGACGAGCTTGACCATTGGTCAGGAGATCCAGGGGAGGGGGTGAGGAACGGGTGGTCAGGAACCTGCTGCTGGTGACTGGGAGTGTTGTCTATAGGGTTAGAATAGCTATGTTGGGAAGGCGGAGTCAGAAACTGTGTGCTAGAAATGGGCGGAGCCATACGCTGGCTCTCCTGCGGTAGAAGGGTCTGGATGGGGGCGTGCCCTGAACCAGACTGAAGATCCAGCCCGGTTAGGTCGCCTAGAAAGTGGTGAGACAGGGCGTGGCTAGAGGCGGCGCTGTTTTGGTGCTGCATGGGCGCCATATTCTGATGGGCGTGGCTGGGAATCATGTGCGATGGCATGCCGAGGTGGCTGCTTTGCATTGTGGGATAGCCCATGACCTGTGGCATACTGGAGGCAGAGAGCATTGTGGGTATCAGGGTTGTGAAGCCTGCCTGCTGTTGCTGCTGCTGCACCCTTTGCAGCCAATCACACGCTGCCGTTTGAGCTCCGCCTCCATTGTTAGCCACTGGCAGATGGGACAAGCGAGGAGGAGGGGCGGAGTCAAACGGCTTCCCTAAGCTCTGAAGAGCTCCGCCCATGTGGCTGTCAGCCAATCCTTGGAGCTGACTCAAAGTGATGGGCGGGGACTGTTGGAACGGTGATGTCATGGTGGGCGGGGACGAGACGCTCGATAGGTAACCGTGGGGCGACTCCAGCGAATCGACAGGCGAGAGGACGCCCACTTCCATAATGCCTCCGTTTTTGCCCTCTCCGCCCTTTTTCTTTTTCATTCTCATGTCTTTTCCAGATGGATGAACTTAGGCAAGAATGAAGATTGGTTTATAGTAATTAATAATATTAC
>JAUMHR010000081.1:1826897-1843303 GCA_032361145.1 Enteromius fasciolatus
AAAAATGAAAATTAAAGCTGAAATATATAATTTAATATAATATAATATAATATAGAGCTGATTAGATGAACTTAAACGAAAATTAAACAGAAATAAAAAGAGAATAAAGTACTAAAATAAATATAATTTGAAACAATATACATATTTTAAAAAATAAAAAAAGGAAATAACTGAAATAAAAATAAATAAAGAAAATTTTCAAAAAGGCAAACCAAATTAAAAAATAAAACCTTTAAAATTAAATCTACAAATTTAAGCTGAAAAAAAAAAAAAAAAGTAAATCAAAAGTGAAATAAAAATAATTTGTTTGTAAATACAAATGTTTAAAAGCAACTAATAAAATGAGTGCGTAAAGAAAACAAACGAGAACTAAAATTAATTGTTTTTTTAAATAATGAGCTAATTCAAAATATTAATAAGCACTATATAAGTACATAAATAAAACTAAAACTCACTTGTGACGGCCTCGATGATGTAAGGAACATTGAGGTTCCCGCTAGAGGCCAGCGCTCCGAGGAAAGCCGCCACATCGGTGGCGCTCTGGAAACACTCGTCAGACTGCTGGTAACACTGACGGTTATCAATCTCTAGATAAACGATAGACCTGCAACACACAACAAACATGTCAATATCACAGATATAAAGCAACATTACATGATTACTTGCATTTAAATAATCTAACTCTAACAGGGGTTTGCTTTCGCTCACCCTTTGATCTCCATCTGATCGAGTTCTCGTCGCAGGCGGGGCTTGATGTAGGCCGTCAGGCTCCTTCTGGTCCTCTGCAGCAGCTGGGCCGGGTCCGTCCAATCTGAGCGCTTGTGCTTGCTCAGCTCATGCTCGTTGCCGTAGTACGGGAAAATAAGCGGCTCTCCGTTAGGGTCGCGGCGGAACACCACGTTGGTATGCAGTAGTCCGCTCAGCTCGCGGAGGAATGATGAAGAGCGGTTACGAAGCTCGTCCGGTGGGATGTGGACCACTAGAACCAAACTCCCCACGGCCAGTTTCTGAGGAACATCATCGGCGCAGTCCAGACCGTCCCATTCACACTCAGCGTTATTACAGCCCTGATCACAGTGACCGTCTGCATAGTGATCCCTACAGTACTGATCGTACAGCGGACTGAGGAGAGAGAAGGAAGGACAGCTTAAACACTACAGTAATGACCAGTTTTCCACTGCTTTGTCTATTTGTAATTTCATGTAATCATTATTATAATTATTAACATAAAAAATTAATTTTTCCACCAGGATGCATTTTATAAAGGTATTAACAGGCAGCAAAATTAAATTAAAATAAAGTACTTTAAATAATTCCAATAAAGTTTCATATATATTGAGACCAGTTTCTATTTTGGTAATTTTATGCTTTAATTTAATCAACAAAATATAAATAAAATAAGAAGAATTTATTTATATTTATATTTAAATATATATATATATATATATAAATAAAAAAATAAAAAGTATAAAACAAATATATAAATAAAAATTATATAATAATAATTTATATAACATACAAATATAATAAAAAAAAACATATAATAAATAAAATAAGAGAGCCCCGAATTATAAAGCCCTCCAAAACATTTAAAATAGCACTCAATGTTTAATTTTGAATTATATTAAAAAAGTAAAATAGTACACAAAACGAACAGAAATAAATAAAATTTTTAAATGAATTATATTAAATGAAAAATGAATAAATGTCACTCACTTGCACTGGCCCTCCAGTCTTTGGCAGTCGAATCCATCATACAGACAGCCAGCGTTGGCACACTGCTCGTCACATTTGCCGTCGTTGAAGTATCTCCAGCACTGCAGGGCAGTGCTACAGTTCTGCCACGGGTCGTCGAAGTTCAGAGAGCAGTCTCCGCCGTCCCATCCACACTCGTGATTGTTACACTGGGTATCGCAGATGGCGTTCCCGCCCCTGCCCTCGCACTGAGCGATCTCACAGCGGATCTCCACCTCCGGTGGTGGGGCGATGTCTCGGCCCTGCCCTCCTTTAAAGGAGTAGTCCAGGATGTGGCAGAGGAGTCCGTTGAAGTTGGCCGGACAGGAGCAGCGGAAGAAGGGTGCGTCGCCGATGGGCTGGCAGGTGCCGCCGTTGTAGCAGGGGTTGTTAAGGCAGGGCGAGTCCATGCGCGTTTGGCACTCATGTCCGCTGAAGCCCGGCGGGCAGAGACAGCGGGGACTCAGGTGTCCCGAGACACAGGTAGCGCCGTTACGACAGCGCAGGGAGCCGCAGGACTGGGCGTCATATTCACAGGAGGAGCCAGAGTAGCCCTAAGAGACAACCAGAGGTTAGAAAGTGCATTTAAAAGGGTTTCTAACTGATCCACAAGCTTGTGTGATGCTCAAATCAAAGCATTAGCCGTAAAGATGCATGCTTTTACTCACCGGCTGACACTTGCAGATGTATCCGTGTTTGGTGTTGCTCGCTACCGCACACGTTCCTCCATTTTTGCATGGTGTGTCCTTGCAACCGTTGAACACAGTTTCACAGCGCTTGCCTATAAATACACAAAAAACACATTTAAACTAACTTCATTTAAATAAAGATAAAGAAACAGCATTTGAATGATTAAAACTCATATTTGTGCTCATTCATGCACTGTGTTCGTACCGGTGTATCCTGTACGGCATTCGCAGTGGAAGTCGTTGATGAGCTGAACGCAGTTGTAGGATCCGTTGGGGTCACAGGGGTCAGACAGGCACTCATTGACATCGCCCTCGCAGCGCTCGCCCACAAACCCAGCCGGACACACGCAGCCGTAACCTCCCACCCGGTCAACACAGCGACCGCCGTTAAAACAGCGTGTCTCGCCGGTCAACGGATCCACGGCCGGGGAAC
Source organism: Enteromius fasciolatus (assembly GCA_032361145.1). Lineage (NCBI taxonomy): Eukaryota > Metazoa > Chordata > Actinopteri > Cypriniformes > Cyprinidae > Enteromius > Enteromius fasciolatus. The sequence goes on from JAUMHR010000081.1 coordinate 1,829,754, forward strand.
AGTCATCGACGTCAATCTCACAGTGAACGCCTGCAAACACGGACAGAGGAAACAATTCAGATACTGAAGCGTGGCGCGAGGAATCCAGCGCTTGTGAGCATGTGATTGTCCATACCTTGCGTTCCCCGAGGACAGGAGCATTTATACGTGTTGATGAGGTCGATGCAGGTTCCTCCGTTCTGACAGGGTTGAGACAGACACTCGTTTATCTCTTTACTACAGTTGACTCCGTGATATCCAGGAACGCACTGAAGGAGAGGAACAGACGTTAGTATGTAATCTGCACAATGCAATCAGATTCTAAAAATTAAGTACTCTATATATCTATATTTAGTGCTATCAAACTGCATTCATAAGAAACGTTTATATATATATAAATATAAATATATACATAATACCATATAATATTTGTAGCAATAGCCAAAAATACATTGGGTCAAAATTATCAATTTTTCTTTTATACCAAAAATCATTAGGACATTAATTAAAGACCATGCTCCATGAATATTATGTAAATATCAAACATTATGTTTTAATATATTTACAGTTATAAGCAATATGCATTAATGTGACAACTTTAAATGTGATTTTCTTAGTAGTTAGTTTTTTTTTGCACCCTCAGAGTCCAAATTTTAAAATAATTATATCTCTGCCAAATATATATACAAATATGTTGTCAGTTTAACTGTCTTCTCTTAATTGTCTTTTATTTAACCTTGTATTGCAAAGCACTTTGGATCAGTGACGGTTGTGTTAAACTCTTAACACAAACTTAAAGTTTGACTGGACCGGACTTGACTCATCTGCTCACGATGCACGTGTGTGATTGCACAGGTGTGTGTGTGTTTGGTCATACCTCACAGCTGTATCCTCCCAGGTAATCCGTGCAGGTGGCTCCGTTCTGGCAGGGGTTCGGCATGCACTCATCCACCTGCTCCTGACAGTAGCTGCCCGTATATCCAGCCTGACATCTGCACAGGTGTGTGTTACCCACATCCACACACTGACCCGCGTTACGACACAAAACACCCACAGGCACTCCTGAGAAAAAGTGCAAATTATACATCAACTTTTTAATATGGCAAATTTTTTTTAAAAGACATTTCCACTAGTAACTTACACGCTAGGAGAAATACACACTAAATATTGCTAAAACTTGATACACATCTCACCAGAAGTGTAATGATTTAAATGTATTAAAAAATTAAACTAAAATCTAAAACTTAATATAATTCAAACAGTTATTCCCAAACATCACTGTCTTTGATTAAAGTATCCCTAAAGTTAAATTTAACACATTTAACAATATGCGTTTCAGGCCTAGTAAGTTATGCGTTTGGTAGAAAAGTGCTAGTCTATTTAGTGATTGTTACCTTGCTGCTTGGCAGCGACCTCACAGCTGACACTGGGGACGTCACAGTAGATGCCCGTCCAGCCACTGGCACACTGACAGGTGAAAGACGCCCCCTGCTGCCAACAAGAGCCCCCGTTCTTACAGGGAGAAGAGTCACACCAGCGCACCAGACTCTGAAACACACAAACATCCGCAAATAAAGCATGCACCAAAAATCTGAATATGGTATCAAAATATACCAATAAAAATTAAAGGACAAAAATAACTTTAATTCTCTAACTCCTTTACGTGTGCACTTTATTTACCAAGTGCTGTCAAAGACATATGCATGCGTGGCGTGCATGTATATTATGTATATAAAAATACACACACACATACATATTTCATGTATAACGTTGTGTACCTGGCAGTTGAGTCCGGTGTATCCGTGAGGGCAGGTGCATTTGTAGGTGCCGTATCCGTCCTGGCAGGTGCCTCCGTTTTGACACGGCCGCGAGTCGCACTCATTAACGTCATGCTGGCAGTAATTCCCAGTGAATCCCGGCAAACACACGCATGAGAAAGAGTTTATGCCATCCACGCATGTTCCACCATTAAAACACGAGCTGGAGAGGAGAAACAACACGGATTGAGATTGCTTGTATGCAAATCAATGCATTTTTATTTTAATGCAAGTAAAAAAAAATAATGAATTTGAAAGAGCATCATGTGCGTACCTCTCGGTGCAGTCAGGGGTGTTGACCTCACAGTTGATGCCGCTGAATCCTACAGGACAGCTGCAGGTGTAGCTGTTGACACAGTCGGTGCAGTTCCCTCCGTTTCGGCAGGGGGCGCTCACACACTCGTCTATGTCCTCTACACAGCGCTCGCCACGGAATCCAGCCAAACACACACACACAAAGCCGTTCACACGGTCCTGACACACACCTCCGTTACTGCATGGATCTAAGGGAGAGAAGAATTACAATCACTGCCATATTCAGACTTTACTACTAATAACTCTTGTTTGCTGCCAGTCTTTTTCTTTTTGTTAATGATTTGTGTTACATTATTTTTAAAATTAAACCACATTATTTATTTATTTTTTTACAGTAATTCAATTACATTTCACTTTATTGCACTTCAGTATTAATAGGACCATCCCAAAACTGCATTTTATTGAAAGTTCTGCATTTATATACATTTTTAACTATAAAAATATAATTTAATTTTACCATTTGGACTTGTTAATTTGGTTTTTGTACATTTGTATTATTAAAACAGTGCAAATAAAGTACATTAAATATTTCATTTTTAAATAATATCATTTAAAATTTTCTGGTTTTATTCAATTATTCTTTTAAGGTTTTCACTTCTTTTTCTTTTAGAATAATTTTATTTTGTTACTTGCACTTGTTATGCTTTATTGCACTGTTTCAGTAACACAAAAAATGTAATATTTTTATTTTAAAACATTTTATTAAATTTTTAAGGGTGCTATTTTATTTTAACATTTGCACTTATTTAGTTTTATTTCTACTGCTTCAGTAATACAAATGTACAATAAAGAACATTAAACTAAGCCAAACAAATGGACAGATAGCATAATAACAGATCAGCAAGACAAAGTAAGGTAGTTGCCTACTTAGCATTACAGGGATAACAAGCGTCATCAAATGTTTAACGGTGCCCAGAAATGCGGTCTAGGTTTGTGCATGTCTTACTTGGCGCGCAGTCGTCGATGTCGTTCTGGCACAGGTCTCCGCTGAATCCAGGGTTGCAGTGGCACTTATATGCTCCACGTAGGTTCTCACACACTCCTCCGTTAGTGCAAGGATTCCTCACACATTCGTTAATATCCACCTCACACGTCTGACCTGTAGCGAGATGACAGTGGTTATGATGACGATCACGACATGCAGAGAACATGAAATGCACATAAACTCACACACTCTTACCTTGCCATCCAATAGGACAAGCACAAGAGAAGCTCTGAAAATCCTCTGATTCACGACAAACACCTCCGTTCTTACAAGGACGTTGAGTGCAGGGAGCCAAAACATTCTCACACACCTCGCCTGAAACACACACATTCACAGTGTCAATACTTAGATGGATGAGGATTATTATTGTTCCAATATGTAATATTTTGCAACTTGAAATAAAATTAAACATTCATAAAATAAAATAAACTACTTTTAACTAAATTATAAATAGAATTAATATTTATTACTTTTATTACAAAAATATTGTGTGTGTGTGTGTGTGTATATATATATATATATATTTATAAACATTAACTAGAAAATTTCTTTGTTGAAAAGTTGTAAAATTAACAAAAAACTGAAAATATATAAATATAAAAACAAATTTAAATATTCAATACTACAATATTTTTTTTAACTAAAACAAAATGCCTTTAAATATTAAACCTTTAAATAGCAAAAATAAATAAATAATTCTAATTATACTAAAATAACTTCTTTTAGTAATTTTAAAACTATTACTAAGACTAAAATAAATTATTAAAAATATAAAAATTATGAAAAACCTAAAATATAAATAAAAAATATAAATATAAAAGAAATTCCTAAAAAGATATTAAAATATTTTTTAAATATTTTTAGTAATAAACTTTGGTTAATTTTAATATGTATTCTGCTACCAGTGAAAGTATATTACACATTTGACAATTTTTAAATTCTGCAGGTTTTTCCTCAAAATAAATGCAGAAAATCAGCAAAAATCCTGTCGATTCTTTCTTTGTTATTTCAGTCTCGCTCTTCTTCTGCCTCATTTTCCAACCCAGTTCCTGCAGGCACTTCCTTATCGGTTTCTATGGTGACCAGCTGAAGCAGGAAGTTACTTTGCGTTTCCTTCTATTGTCAATTCTTTGCCTCAACGGGAAACAAGAAGGGGCCAAACAGGAAATGGACCTATTTGAGTAGCCACCCTTGACACATTCTTACACACACCTCAGCAAAACCTGCCGTTTCAAAACAAGACCCAGCTGCACAATGGATGTTACGTGTGTGTTCGTACCGGTGTAAGGCAGCATGCAGTTACACTTGAATCCAGCCACATCGTCGATGCAGGTGCCCTGGTTTAGGCAGGGGTTGGACGCACACTCGTTAATATTTGTCTGGCAGTTGGGACCTAAATGCAAGACAATCAGATCACAGAAAATGCAGAAATAAACACACAGAAAGGGAAATGCATGCTTTTGGGAGTGTAGCTTTACATTACGACAGCATTGTGACATACTATGTTAACTCAGTTGTGCAATATAGTTAGCTTACCATTAATATCACTTTACGTTTGTGTGTGTACATGAAAGAAATTGTCTTATTTTTGTATTCAATGCTATTTTTTGTAGAAAAAGTTTAGAAAATTGAACGCTTAAGTAAACTTGCATTAATTCTTACAGTCTTAAAATAACAATTACTTTATTTTAATAATGCAATGTAATAAATGAAAAAATGATTTGTTTTAGAAAATTTTGATTCTTCAAAATCCCCTGAGGCTGAAAAAGTGCTGAAAGTGTGTTAACTTATTTTATAAATAAAAACATTTATTATAATAAATTAATTTTAAATATACAATTATTAATGCTTTTAAAATACGTTAAAATTTTAATATATTTTATAATTATTATTATTATAGTATGTCATACAATTTATCAGTCAACGTAAAACACATACAGCCGCTAAATTAGTACAATTTATTACTTTATTGTAATTGTTTTACAATTATTTACCTTTTTAAATTGCATTTTATTATTATTTATTATATACATTTATTATTTCATTTTGACACTACAGTAAAATCGAAAAATACTAACTCTAACTATTACAAAAAGCATCAAATTTCATACAGCCCGTCACTATTTGCATGTGAACATTAGAATCAATCTACATTAATCATCTTAAAATCCTTTATTGCTTAAGTTCAAAATCATAAAACACCCGTTTCAAGTTTGCTTTTAAAACATTCTATTAGAAAAAAAATCATAACACTTCAGATGGTTGAATGAGAGCCATCACAAACTCCTCTTCTTATGCACAGCAAAGGATTATTTGCCAAAAAGCATGCATGCTATGAAAATCCATACGGACTACTCTCCCACAGTATTAAGGAAGTCTTACCGCTGAATCCGGCTCTGCAGGTGCACAGGTAGCCGCTGGTCATGTCCTTACAGGTGCCTCCATTCACGCACGGGTTGGACAGACACTCGTTGATGTTGATGTCACAGTTGCGTCCCGTCCAGCCGGCCTCACACATGCATCTGTAGCTGTTGGTCTGGTCCAGGCAGTTGCCATGGATGCAGGGGTTGCTGGAGCACTCGTTGTGTTTGGAGAGGCAGGTGGCGTCTCGAAAGCCCTCCGGACAGAGGCAGGTGAAGCTGCTGACGCCGTCGATGCAGGTGCCACCGTTATGACACGGGTTCAACGCACAGTCGTCAATGTTGATGTTACACATCGAGCCTGTGAGGAAAAACAATGTGTATGAGGACCACGGACCACAAAACCAGTGGTTTGAGATTTATAAATCATCCGAAAGCTGAATAATTAAGCTTTCCAGTGATGAATGGTTTGTTAGGATTGGACTGAGATCCAACTATTTGAAACTCTGGAATCTGAGGGTGCAAAAAAAATTAAATAGTGAGAAAAATCACATTTAAAGTTGTCCAAATGAAGTTCTTAGCAATGCATATTGGTAATCAAAAATAAGGTTGATATATTTACAGGAAACTTTCAAAATATCTTTTGTACATGACTGAATATCCTATTGATTTTTGGCATTTTTAAGTGAAAAATCGATCATTTTGACCCATACTATGTACTTTTTGCTATTGCTACAAACATAGCCCAGTTACTTAAGATTAGTTTTGTGCTAGGGTCACATTATTATTATTATTATTATTATTAACTAAATAAACAGTGGAAATTATTACAGGATGAACTTTTAAAAGATGCTTTTGAAGTTTTTAAATCGCTCGCCAAGGCTGCATTTATTTGATCAAAAATACAGTAAAAACAGTGATATTGTGAAATATTATTAGAATTTAAAATAACTGTTTACTATGTCAGTATGTTTTGAAATATAATTTATTCCTTTGTCGCAAAGCTGAATTTTCAGCATCGTTACTCCAGTTTTCAGTGTCACATGATCCTTTAGAGATTAATCTAACATGCTGATTTTGCTGCTCAAGAGACATTTCTGATTATCAGTGTTAAAATTAGTTGTGGCGCCTATTTTTGTGGAAATTGATACATTTAGATTTATCTAATAAAAGAACACTTATAATACAACAATAACATTTGAAATAATAAATAATATAAATAATTTTAATTACTAGTACTAAAACTATAACTAAAAGTTATATGTAAAAAGTTGTAACACATACAAACTGACCAATTTGATCTATTTAAGACAGTAAAGGTGGTTCAATGTAAAGGAGTAAGATCATAAAGCAGGTTAAACAACTTATATATTTGATTCACATCACATCTGTTTAGAGAAAAGCCTGTCAATCATTTTCCTCACTGACCGTCAGCATTTATCATGTATGATGCCCGAAGTTTGAAACATGTAACTGTCAGTAAGTGAAAATGCATAGTAAAGGAATGTTCTTTGGGACTTAGATGTGTGTTGACCTCTTGTTCTTTGTCTGCCTTTGTGTGTGTTTGTGTGTGTGGGCCCCATCCCAAATCTCCAGCACTGCTCCAAATGCACAAAGGATTTCCTCCACCCTCTTGTGCTCTTTCATTCGTCCTTTCAGACCTACTCACACACCCCTCACACACACACACTCGCTCTACAGAAGGCTGTTTGCAGATACAAAAGCACAGGCCCTATTTCACACACGGCCGAGCAACAATTACCCCCTCGACGCACACACACACACACACACATCCCTCCTCTGTAGGGTAATGTGTAACTGTTTGATTCTCTTACAACAATGGGACTTTATTGCAGTTTCTCTCTCACACAGTAAGCTGAGTACAATCGGAGTACAATACTTTCTACAATACCTATAGTACCACTCAAAAAGGGTTCAGGTCATGCTTAAAAAAAAAAAGAAAAAAAAAAAAAAGAAGCACGTTTCAATACAGTGAAAAAGCATGCTGGAAAACATGCATCCAAAGCTATTTAAATAAGTAATTAAAATAATTCAAAAAGGGATTTTTCCTTCTCTTATGTGCACATATTTTTGTGAGTAATATGACCCTTCGCAAATTAAGTTGCAAAGACTATTTCTGTGCTTGAAGATTCAAGAATGACAATATCAGGGCATACTTAGAGGGCTTAGAAATAGTGTTGTTTTTTTATCTGCATATATATATATATATATATATATATATATACACACACACACACACACACATGCATACAAAAAACAAAAACAATTTTAGGTTGTGTATACTTCCTGTCTGCATGCAGCTTCTTTATTTTATTTTTTAGCGCATTTAAAAGCTGTGCTAAATCCTCCTGATGCTGTCATATATGCAAGTATAACAGGGCCTATTGTACCTTTTCCTTAAATACAACATACAAAGGGTCAGTCTTGTGATCATTGGGGCAGTAGCATTAATGTAAAGCACACCTGTGTGAGTGTGTGTCCCAGTTGAGAAAGGCAGTCTCTGTCCTAAGTCATATCTGTTATCTGATACACAAGCTCTGCACTTCGCTGGCCACCTGTTCACCTGTTCTCACACACACACACACACACACAGAGAGATGCTGCGCTGCACTCACCTGTGTATCCAGGTTCACACACACACTCGTAGTCGTTGATCTTGTCGATGCACTTTCCGTAGTCGCACGGCTTACTCTTGCAATCGTCAATGTTTATCTCGCAGTTTTTTCCTGCAGGTGCAAATCACAAGATAATCAAGTCATGATAAACTCACGGTTATATTTATATTTAGCACACGTGTTTTTGCGAGCGTGCATGTGTTTACCTGTGGTTCCTTTAGGACAGGTACAGGTGTAAGCGTTTTCTCTGTCCTGGCAGGTGCCTCCGTTTCGGCAGGGTTGGCTCAAGCACTCGTTTATGTTGGTCTCACACAGGCGCCCTGTGTACCCGGGGCGACAATCACAGGTGAAAGCGGCCACACCGTCCCGACACACACCATAATGACAAGGACTGGATGCACACTCATTGATGTCCAGCTCACAGTGAGCGCCAGCAAATCCTGCAGAAATACATTTCAAAAGCCATATTTAGAAAGGTGGAAGCAACGATTATCTCATACGCGAAGATGTTAGCCAATCATAACATAGGGAATTCACATATGGATTTATTTACTGAGTGCGTCTCATTTCTGCGTATGTCACTGAGGCTGCCTCAAAGTTTTTAGTGTGTAAAAAAATAAATAAATTTTTTAAAATAAAAATTGATTAACATTAAAAATTATGAAATAACAGAAAATAAAATAAAAAATAAAATAAGTCCAATTATTAATAAAATAAAATACTTGAACAAAACCCTAAACTGAAAGCTTAATTAAACTTTAACTAAAATTACTAAATAACTAAATAATTAATAACTAAAATTAACTAAATAAAAGTTGATAAAAGAGGGTTAAAATACTATGAAATAAGTTATTTTAAAATAAAAACAAATTGTTCATAAAGAATTTAATAATAATAATAATAATAATAATAATAATAAAGAAATATTTAGAACAAAAATTAGTAATTATAAAAGCACATAAAATAAAGAAATTAAAAAAACTCAAAAATATAAAAATAAAGGTGGAATATTTTAAACAAAACAGAAGTACCAGGATATAAACTAATATTATAAAAGGACTTCAATGGACTGCAAAAGTGCAGAATATGATTTCAAGATGTGTACCTGGAGTGCATTCACAGGTGTATTTGTTGGGTCCGTCAGTGCATTTAGCGCCATTTTTACAGGGTGTGCTGGCGCACTCGTCCACATCCACCTGACACAGATTCCCAGAAAACCCTGCAGGGACACATGCACGCCACGTTTATACCGACTCACCTACAATGCATCCTCATTTCTTATGATCAGAACTCTAAAAATAATAATGCCGCACACACCTTTGGGACAGTCGCAGTGGAATGAGTTGATCTTGTCGATGCAGTTTCCATTGTTGAGGCAAGGTTGTGATGCACAGTCGTCCGTGTTTATTTGACAAAACACACCCTCGTAACCTACACACAATGACAGTCGGTCAGAACAACAGTGATGATGCGCTTCGGATGCAGGGAAGTGGTCAAAGACCCATACCTGGCATGCAGATGCAGTGGAATCCACCGATCTGGTCGAGGCAGGTGGCGTCATTCTGGCAGGGGTTCGACTTGCACTCGTTGACATCCATTTCACAGCGTGGACCTTCATAACCTTGTAGACACTTGCACTGGAACGAGCCTTTAGTGTTAAGACACCGTCCACCATGCTCACATGGGTTCGCACCTGAAATGCAAACAGTATTATAATGCACAACTCTATAGAGTTTAATGTTCTTTCTAACGGATCATGTGTTATTCTTACCGAGCGAGCACTCGTCGATGTCTTGGTTGCAGGCGGAGCCCGTGTACCCAGGTGGGCAGGTACAAATGGCTTTTCCGCTAACTGGGTTCGTGTCGCAGTTTGAGCCCTTCTGACATGGATTACTGATACAGGCATCGTCAAGATGACACAGAAGACCTGTGGGTTACAGTTTTGGTATTGTTAACTAAAAATAAAACTAAAATCTGTATTGGTTACTGAAATTAAGCTTGATTAAGCATTTAAATATATAAAAGATACAGTTTTCATAGACGTAAATGAATTGAAATGCAATTTAAATATATGAATAAATAAATAAAATGAATTAAAATAAATATTAATGTATGTTAAGACAAAAAGTATTGTTTTTGTAGGCAGAATAAAATATAAAACAAATTGAAATAGAAACGTCGTCCATAAAATTAACTTAACTGAAACAAAAGTAAATTAAAAGTATTAAAAAAAAATGTAAAAGCTTTTGTTTGTATAAACAGGAGTGAAACAACTGACATAAATAATGGCTATAAACTAAATTAAACTTAAAAACAATAAAATAAAAAATATGAAAGCTATTGGTTTCTTAGACTTAAATAAAATCCGACTGAAATAGAAATAATGCTGAGGAAAAAATATATAATATTATAAATATATTATGAATACATAAAATATAGGAAAAAAAGTAAAAACTAAGTAAAATAAAATAAAAAAGATTTTGAAACGTAGAAATAATCCCTTAGCAACTAAAATAAGATGAAATGAGAATTTAATAACATAAATAGAGGTATGGAAATTGCTTAATTGAAGTATTAAAAAAAAGAGACAAAAACCCATAATAACATGACAAAAACCTGATATGAATAATGGTACAATAACACTGATGTATAAATAGTTTAAATGAGTAAGAAAGTGACGTGGAAGCTGCAGAATCAGACGTACCTGTGCGTCCGTGTGGACACTCGCAGAAGAAAGAGGCGACTCTGTCATGGCAGGTGGCACCCTGTGAGCAGGCGGCGCTGGCGCAGTCGTCGATGTTCTCGCTGCAGTCGTCTCCCGTCCAGCCGTTTACACACACGCAGTGAAAGCCACCGATGGTGTTGTGACATGTCCCTCCATTCTGACATGCGTTAGGAGAGAGCTCGCACTCGTCCACGTCCTCTGTACAGTACTGACCTGAAGGAGGAAGGGGTCCGAGGTTACGTGTGAGGTGCATGCAAAAAATGTATTGCACTGTATGGTTATTATTACTATAGTGGAGAGTAAAGAGTAGTACCGGTCCAGTGTTTGTCGCAGTGGCAGTTGTAGGTGTTGACGCTGTCGATACACCTCCCTCCGTTCTCACAGGCATGCTGGGTGCAGTCGTCAACGTTATGATCACACGTCTGACCTGTGAACCCTGCGAGACACCAATCGTTCACTTTCAATACACATCAAAGAGTCTGAGGCCGTGCTCGGATTATGTTTATTGTTCGAGTGCTGAAACATCTAGGTCAGTCATTGGGATTAAATATAAACTAAGACAAAAAAGCGCCGCATCCAGATGAACGGTTAATGAATAACCGCGCACATGCATTGAGTTATTAAAGTATGCAAAGACAAAAACTATCGCTTTAGCAGGCAGGACTGAAATAAAACCAGTTTGAAGTGTAGATGATGGTAATAAACTAAACGAAATTAACTAAATTTATTTATTAATTTATACAAACATAAAAATGGTTAATTCTTTCATTTATATAGCCGATTGATAAATAACTGATTGATTCATTCAACCATAAAAATGATGCATTAATTCACAAAAATAAATAGGTCTATTGATTAATTCATAAAAATATTAGTTCAGTCATTCATAAAAAAAAAAAAGAATAATAAATATAATTAATTCAAAGTGTTTATTAAATGTACTCATTCACATATATTATATTATATATATATATATATATACACATATACATACACACACTGAGTTATTTAATCATAAAAATATTTATTTTATTTGTAAAAACATATTTATTAATTAATTTTTATTTGCACAAACAATCATTTATTATTGTTAATTTATAGATATTAAATATTAAAGCATTTATAACATTAATACATTTATTAATGTATTTAAAAATGTCTAATAAAATAACTAAATTGATTGACTCGTTAATAAAATAATGCACTCATTAATAAAAAGTATTAATTTCTTTATTAATTCTTCCATTCATCAAATGTACTCATTTATATATATATTTTTCATATTTATAAAATTTATTCATATTTATAAAAAGTTGCATGCCTGTTCATTAAAAATGTGTTTAATCACATTTAGATTTAAAATATAATACAAATAACACACTGACCTGACAGACAAGTGCAGGTGTAGGTGGTGTCGCTGGTCTGTGAGCAGGTGCCTCCGTTCCTGCAGGGCGAGGGGTGGCATGGGTGGTAGAGGCGCTCGCAGTGTGTGCCGGCGTACTCAGGAGGGCAGCGGCACTGGTACGATCCCACCTCGTTTATACAGGTGCCTCCGTTCCGGCAGGGAGAGGGCGAGAGGGCGCACTCGTTCACATCCTGCCGACACGTCTGTCCGTGGAAGTTCGGAGGGCAGGAACAGATGTAGTTTGACTCAAACGCTGAACACTGTCCGCCGTTGGCACAGGGGTTCGACGCACACGGGTCGGCTTGTTGGCATGTTTTACCTGCAAAAAGACAGAGATTAACTTAATCTAACCCCTAATCATTTGCATGTTCTTGCTAATTTACCCATTCAAGCAATTTTAAACTGAGTTTTGTGATCCTGCATGCAACCCATGAAGAGGGGGTGATTAATGCACAGGCGTACCTGACCAACCAGGTGGGCATCGGCAGGTAAAGGTCTCGAGCGTGAGCAGGGAGCATGTCCCGCCGTTTCGGCACGGGGAGCCCATGCAGGCGTGACTGACGGGTGTCAGACAGAGCGGGCCGCTGTATCCCAACACGCAGTCACAGACCGGCTCCACGTCATTGCCCTTCATCCGTGTGCGACACACGCCTCCGTTACGACACTGCGATGGGCTGCAGGGGTTCGGGAACTGACACTGGGGGCCCACGAAGTCTGCAGGACACCTGAAGAAACAATTATTGTTATTATTTAACACCAGTTTAGAACAAAATGGTCTGAAATATATAAAAAAAGAAACCGCAAATATTTCTTTAAGGGTTATGGGCATGCTAAATGTATTAATATAATTTTTTTTATTTATATTTATTCACTATCTTGTATGCATTTAATGCATTTATAAGAAAACTAAAGAAACTAAAAACAGATGAATTGTATTAATATTATAATATTATAAACACACAGATCATAATGTCATTACTTAATAGTTTCATAACAAAATTCTTTTGAGACAGCTAAATATGAAAAAAGTGACTTTTTTTAAACACACATTATATAAATATAATAAATATGAAGAGTTTATTTGCAAAAAAAAAAATCATTTCTGTTTGTTTTTGTCAAAACAATCCTGTTTTTTATTATGTTATCAGGTTTTTATCGTGTTTTATTGTGTTAGTAAGATAGGTTTTTTTTGTTTGTCTGTTTGTCTAGTCAAAACCCAGCCTTAGAATAATTATATTATACACATATATATATATACATATATATATATATACATATATATATATATACACACACACACACACACACACACACTTTACATATATATA
>JAUMHR010000081.1:1843403-1857941 GCA_032361145.1 Enteromius fasciolatus
AGAATAATTATATTATACACATATATATATATACATATATATATATATACATATATATATATATACACACACACAAACACACACACACACTTTACATATATATATATATATATATATATATTTATTATACATATTATACATATATATTATACAAAATTGTCTTAAAATGAACTAAATATGACAAATATTGACTCAAATGTTCCTTTTAGGCTTGCAGTATCATATATTTAGACATTAATTGGTCATGACATTAGTCATCAATTAAAAACCTTCAAGTAAAATACAAAATTTATTGTTTTTAAATTAGAAATGCAGGTTTCAGTAAAGTTGTGATAATTTGCTTGATGTAACAGAAGACGTCTATGATATGTTCTCACTCAGATGTGTGTGTGTGTGTGTACGTATAAAACAGTGTGTGAAAGAAAGACACTGTTCAAACTCATCTAAATTCCTCAGGGCGATCAGGAGCCCACACAGTGTCACATGCTCTCTCTCTCTCTCATACGAACTCATACGAACACATCAAATGACACATCTGAACACTTTCTGAAACAGCCACTACAGATCATTTCCAAAAGTCAAGCTGACAGTAAGAAATAGTAAATGCAGTGTGTTTGATTCATGAGTGTGTGTTTGTGAGCTGCAGCAGGTGTGTGCATAAATAAGGGCAGCTGTGCTTCAGGCCCCTCCCACTGCACTCCGTCACTCCCCCAAAGCCTGTTGCCATGGCGAGTGGCATAAGGTCATTAAGGCAGCTCCCAAGAGAGGATCAAACTCTGCCACCCCCCCAAAACTCCTGCTGCTGATATCTCACTTTTATCAGCACAGAATCTCTATTGGTATGATTTGATCTCATCCATATTCATCATTCCCATTTATTCCATCTTATAAGTGCTTATCGTATTAAACCTGAGCTGAACACATCAAAATCTTAGTCCTTAATCTTTCTTTCTCAGATTTTACATTTGAAATGAATAAAAAAAAGAAAAAAGAAAAAATTTAATGGCAAAAGTTTGGATCTTAATATATTTATATACAAAACGTGCTGTTTGGAATTCATTGTATTATATATATAAATAAATAAAATGAATAAAATGTTTATTATAGGCGCAAGTACATACATTTATAAGTAAATATAACAGGTTTTAAAGTGCAATACTGCATGTAGTGCAGATCATTTGAAAAAATTTAGTTGCTCTTTAATAATGAAAAATGCATATTGTTTACTATAAAAATAAAAAGTTTCACTCTTAATACTGATTTTGTAGTGCATTTTGTTTTCTTTCTTTAAAAGAAAAATTAAATAAAATGTATTATATACAATATATAAATAATTTATTAAATAAATAAATGTAATTAAATTATAATTTTTTTAGGATATCAATGTTGGTGTACACACACACACACACACACACACACACACACACACAGACAGAGGTGAACCTTATCACAATATATTTGATTTGCTAATTAACATGCAGTTGTTTAGTATATTTATTTCTTTAATAGTCAACTATTAACCATTATCACAAAACATTTGATTTGCTAATTGACACGCAGTAGTGTAATAATAAAGACATCTCCTGGCAAACACTTGCTGGGCAGATGCGTGTGTGCGAGTTTACTCGAGGCATTAACGCAGCCTCTCTCTTTGTCCCCAGAGTCAGAAGCAGAAGTCATCTGCAGCCCGTCGTGGCAACAGGTCCGAGAGCAGGAGTGCGTGTGAGATTCGACTCTGAACAGATGCTGCGGTGACCTGTGACCCCTGAGCACATTTGTGACTGCAGGCTACAGACCCCCCATTCCAGTGGGCCGGTCTACCATCTGCTGCTGCCTTCTGTGTGTGTGTGTGTGTGTGTGTGTGTGTGTGTTCACACCACAGACTTCCTGCCCTCGGTGTGAATGAAAACAACAAACTTTCGTTTTCTGTGTCTGGCCCTCATCACCAGATTCTTATGCCTCACACCTTAACAAACACGAGACTTTAGGGCCAGTTTGAACCGATCAGGTGATGTTCCGATGATAAAAGGAAGGAACTGATTCAATATTAGGCTGTGTGTCTGTTCCTCATATTTGTTTAGAAGGCTTCAGGCACTATACCAAAACACTTTTCTACCATTTTATAGAACAAATGACTTGATCTCATCAGTGACTCATTACTTTTATGTTTATATTTTTGAAGTTTTAAAAGTACAGTGCTTTCATTGTGATTTTAAAGTCTAGTTATACGTTGAGCTTCACACGCTTCAGTTCTGGGACGAAGACTGCAGGACAGCGCATCTCTAACCATAAACTGCATGCAAAACCACAGTTTAAACTTAATGCATGACATTGAGGTTTATGAGAAATTCTTGAAAGTGGAAGTTACGCAATAAACGACCAGACGCTGCCGTTTCACACGGTTCTGGAGAAAAGACAAATTTAGAAACATATGGTCTGCAGGTCTTTCTGTCTCGTGCTCACAAACACGGCGAGCCATTCTACAAATAGCTCTCGTAATTCACATCGGCACCCCAAAATACAGCGCATGCTTCTTGTATGACGATGCATTCAAAATACATACGCAAATATATTAGATTAGTCTTGAAATTATGACAGCCATCCAAAAGCTGTCACCAATCCAATCACAACCAGTGACAGGAGATTCCCGGATTCAAATGCCAACTCTGGAATTCTGATTCTGGAACACGCTTCCATTTAACTTCCAACATTCCAGAAGTTCCAGAAGTGATGTCAGGTGCCTTTGGAATGATCAGGAGTTACAGAACACTCTATTATGAATTGCAATAGGACACATTTTGGAATTAAATTCACCTACATCACTAAACACCAAGCTTTAAGAAACAAACTACCGTTAAAAACATGACAAATGAATGTTATACACAGTTATTTGAGTATTTACACAACATTCATAAATATTAGCTTTTAATTTATTTTATTTAAGCTTTCATTTTAATTTAAGTTTTAGTATTTTGTGCTTTATTTTATATAGCAATAAATATAACAAATAAACTTCTGTGCAGCAATGTTGTTATTGTTAACTATATACACAACTAACACATGACACCCCCCTAACTCTAACCACACCTAAAAATACTTGAAATAAGTGGTTTTAATATGGCATCTCCCAAAAAGGTCAAGTTTCTGAGTCTAGAATTAGTATGTAATCTAGTACGACTACACTCTGAGACAGTCAGTGTCAGGGTTTCACTCCTGCACGAAAAACAAGTAAACCTTCAGAAGCACCAGATAAAGTAGGACATCCTCTTATGAAATGTCAGAAGTTCATGTGACGTTTACCAGTGCCGAGCAGCGCCAACCTCGATTCAGATGCAACAAGTCAGAGAAATCCCCACACGCTCACGCACACAAACACCAACGATTTACAAACAATTTCTAAGGCTGAGAACCGGACCACACAGGAAAGGCGTCAAAGTTCACTGGAGATATTTTTGGGAGAAAAAAAAAGGGATCGAAAATATCTCTGCTCTTCCTGTTTATCATTGGGGTCATCACAACAGGATGTTCAGGGTCTGTCTCTCAGCGACTGTGTCTACGCACTACTCTAGAATGAGAGATACGATCATCCTTTTTAGATTGATTCATTCACTAATTAGTGTCATTTGATAACGCAGTCATAACTGTTATCACTGCACATACTCAGGACTACAGATCTGAACAAACCCGAGAACACTAGGGTGTTAAACACCGTGAACGATGCCTCAAAAGGAGGGCCAATAAAACAAGTGAAAAAATTCTATTGACTAGCAACCAAATAGAATGACCTAGCAACAATCCAAAAAGAGAACACCCTAGCATAAAACACTGGCAACCAATTAGATAAATAACAGCCACTTTTTCACAGGCATACACTCGCATTTTCATCAAAAGATGGTTTTGCTTTTATTGTAATATAAACAATGTAATTTGACAACCAGGCATCGTCTAGACTGGAAAGTGCATGATTGAATGCAAAACTAGAAGCGTGGCTAACAGTCTCACACTCTTGTTTGCTTTTAAATTTCCCCCCTTTAAAGCGTCACACACACACACACACACTGGGGCCTTTCTCATGAGTTCCTGCAATCTTATTACCCCCTCCGCCATCTGCCCTCCAAAAAGACACCATTCACACACACACAAACAGCCTCCGGGGCGTAAGAAAACACACAGCAGAAGCAACAAAGATCGAGAAGCAAACAATTTCAAACAAACATGATTTTGATGGCCGAGTCATAGTGAATCTGGCTATATGCATCCTACAAAAATAAGTGCAAGTTTTATTCCATGCTAAGTGTGTGTGCGCGCGAGACAATAGGAGGTGAGGGCCAGCTGTTGGGCTGAATGGCATGAATAGACATTGACAGAAGCAGCGTCCCACTGCAGCAGGGCGCCAACGGACTACTGGGGGGTTGGTAGGGGGGTCTTTTATCTAAGTTTGAAACAGAATGACTATGGGCGCGTGCACGCTCACGCATGCGCACACACACACGCTCGCAAGATGCTTAGAGCTTTGTGTGGTTGCTAAGATAGGGTTTGGGCCTATAGATGGAATCTCAAAGTGGTTGATTACAGCTTACAAACAAACACAGGTATACAGCCACTTTTCTTCACTACACTGAGCTTGCATGGTGTTTACTGCTGCTTTACTGCCAACACAAGAAATTAACGTTCTTTAGAGGTCAGCAAAGAGCCACTGAGCTGCTATATGGTTGGATTCTACATCTAGAACACAGATGTTTTCCACAGAACTGGATGAGAGATGAGTTCTTTTCTTTTTTAACATGAAATTCTCTCTGAAAATTGTTGAGAATGTTCTTAAAAGGGAACAGTTCTTAAAAGAATCACTTTTTCTTAGTATGAAGAACCTGGAGAACTCTTTCCAGACTTTTGTAGAATTGAAAGGTTCCATGGATGTTACAGGTTCTTCATGGAACAATCAATACCAAAGAAACGTTCCATGGATGTTAAAAGGTTCTGGAACCATCAATGCAGTAGAAGAACCATTTTTCTAAAAAGGACCTTTATTTTTGGCGTGAAGATATTTTTAATGCTCTAAAGAAGCTTTTGTCCAATGGAATGGTTCCATGGTTCCATGAAGAACTTCTTACAATCCATCAATGCCACTAAAGAACCTTTAAGAGTGTGTATTTTTGGTTATAACCAAACCTTTAATGTTTTTCAAAGCATGTTTTTGTTACGTACCTGCATGATGCTTCTCCGCCCTGCTTGAGTTCACATATTCCTCCATTCTGACAGTATTCTGAGCATCTTTGCCCTAAACACAAAGACAAACATCTGTTAGTGCATCCCAACAATCAGCCAAACCACACAAATCACCTGCAGAAAACCAGGTCGAACATCCACCCACCCACCTGTGCATCCCATAGCACACCTGTCAATGCAAACGCACATGCTAACTCCTCACAAAAGAACCTCACCACCTATAGACTTCAATAAAGGGCCCCGAGCCCTTTGTTTTGTGGCCCCGATGGAGAGCCACTGGCCTTTTGTTGGACTCTGAATAACTGACTTTGATGGAGGAGTAGAGGGGGGGTTCTTGACTATTCATCCAAAGAGATCCTGAAAAATCCAGTTATCCAACACTGAGCCTGGAAATAGCTCCACATCCTCAAAACAATTCCCTCTCCATGTGGCAGTCAGCCTTTAACATGGGTTTAAACTCAAAATACAGTCTTCCCGTTTCAGTATTAATATATCAGCTTCACACCAGTTTAAGTTTAGCTGACAGTGCTAGGATGTGCACATCTTGACTTTCTGCAGTCTGGGTGGGCATTCAGTGTGTTTTAATAAGCCAAATGTGTCCATTAATGGAAGGAAGTATATTTATTCCGCAGGAGTGTGCATCATCGCACTTTAAGGATTAACAGCACATCTAGGCCAGTCGCTCTAGACTGCAGTTGTGCACTTGTTGAATGAAACCAGCTGCCTCCAGGCCATCTTTAATTGGTAACGACCGTCTGGAGACAAAGCTCTTAGTCAAAACTCTCAGACTAGTCCCTACTGCAGATTATACCACCAGTACTGACATTTTTGGCCGAATGAATTTACATGATTTTTCCAGTCATTTTTTAGAGATTGTGAATATAATTTTTTTTTTTTAATTACACATTTTTATGAGTGGATGCAATGGATTTATTATTTATATTTCAAAAATGTAAAAAAAAAAAAAAAAATACATGACATATATTCATACCATATTATTAATTTAAATAAATAAATAAATAAAAAATATAAATATATATATAATATTTTATATATATTTAAATTAATAATATGGTATGAATATGTGTCATGTATACCAGTGCTTTATATATTTCATAGTACAATGGCCTTATAAACAGACGCGCTACTTCTTGTTAGGATATTTTTATTTTTGTTTTTCACCTCAGGTTTAAATTTTGCAGAATTTCACTTTTTAAGGGTTGTTTCGTTTCCTGCCTCTTCTGTCTAGTTGTGTCATTTCCCCTGTCTGTCATGCTCTCGGTTCCTTCACGGGTGCGTGGCCTGGAGCGTGCGTGTATGCGTGTGTGTGTGTGCGCGCGCGCGACAGCTGCGGGGCCCACGCCGCGCGGACAAAAGAAATCAGAGTCCAGCACGAGCCCATAAAACACTGTCTCGAGCCATTGTTTACCAGCGCACGAGAACAACAGCACAGCCCCTTCCTCCTCCTCCTTCTCCCTTCATTCACGCACAGATCGCTTTCCTCCAGACTCCACACACAATGCAACTCAATCATCATCAGGGACAGAACAACGCACTAAAAAACAACCGCAATAACTTCAGAAATCAAGCACTCACACTGTCATAAAGTTATAGTGATACTTCTGATGTTACTCAACTTTAACGTGAAGACAATCTGTGATCTTTACGGTTATACGTTTGATAACAAGAATAGAATTACATAAGTGACTGAACGCGATAAATCACAATTCAGATGAATAGGAAAAACTTAGGCAAATGTGGTCACCCTGTATAAACTTGTACTGAAGCACACTTGGAATTTAACTAAAATTATAATATCGATCACCAAATTCATAAAGAACATTTTATATGTTGATATCCTTCCAAAATGTTATTGTTCTTACGTTACATTTTCATAACTGACATCTTATGTATTTTTCTCAAAGTGTAGATATCATGCAAAACTCATGCCAGTAAAACACTTGACTTGAAATCCATGAAACTGAAAGAAAGAAAGTTGTGGAGACAATGATATTATGTTTATCCCAATATCTGTGCAACAAGTTAAGCTCAAATCACAAGTTATGCCGAAATATCACTAAAAGTAGAGTAAAATCAAACTCAGACGTGTGAAAATGTATCGACTTAGAATCAAATGCCCACACTATTGTTAAATGTTATTAGAGTTAGATGCTTGATACCTTGTGCCGCCGTCGCGAGCGATGCTGCCGTCAGTAACGTTAATTTCACCAAGAAACGGTTCATAACTCCGCCTCGGCGTTACAACTTCTTTAAAATCCTTCCTGAAGCTCTCATAGATCCCCAGAAGTCTTCTTTAAATCTCCAGAAAGTGCAAAAGAGTTCGAATAAATATCCTTGTTAATTAATAAATAAATCCAGACGTCTCTCAAGAGCGTCCGTTCGTGGGAAACTCTGCTCGCTTCTCCGTTTGCAGCGCGCTGACGTCACTGTCGCGTGGGACTCGGAGCGCGCTCTCTTCTGAATGACTTCTCACGCGCCGACTATATGATCCCTCCGCGCAGGTACCGAGGGGGAGACTTCCTTCAAGTTAATGTGGATCTGAAAAAAAAAATAAAAGGAGCGAACACACCCTCCTCAGTTTAGTTTCACCGCGAGGGAGGAAAAAAAAAACACTTTCTCACACTCTCTTCCCAGGGTGAATGTGGGATATGCAGGTTTATTCCTGTCCCATGTGGAGGATTGAGGAGGGACTATAGGGCGGATCACTGCTTTCTACTGGCGCCAGCTCGGACCCAGAGCAAAGGGGGGAGGCCTGATTAACAATTCAGCACCCGATGCTGAAAGTGTGCATCTTTGTCCCTAAATTCTAAAGGAGGGAAAGTTTTTGTAGCCTGTCACCAGTGAGAAAAGTCCTACATGTATTGTTTGGAAATTCTAACCCGGTGATGCCATGAGTGTTTGGGCATGTGCAATAGTAGGTTATTACTATGTTTCTGACATTATACCATGGTAAAACACTGACTTTTTGGACATAAAGGTAGAACCGTGAACATAATAGTTGTAAAAGTACTTTTTTAAATTATTCTTGTATGTATAAAACAAAGTTTGAGACGTATGAGGCCAATTAATGTTACTTTGAAAAATCATTAAATCATTTAAGTAATATATATATATATGAGTGTGTGTGTGTGTGTATGCACACAAACAGTATATTTAATATAACCTATAAATATATATACATATATAAGTGCTGTCAAATGATTAATTTTACATAATAAATATATGTGTACAGTATATATTCATTACATATATATTTATAATATGTATATATTTATATAAGAAAAATATTTTATACATTTAAAATATTTATGTATCAATTATATGCATATAAATATATACATGGAAATATTTTCAAAATATATGCTGTATGTGTAAATATATCATTTGAATGTTTCAAGCTTGTAGTACCATTGTGTATATAGAAAATGCTTTGGAAAAGCACTAAATCGTTACCGTATTAAATTTTCACACATACATAGCTATTGTGCTTTCTTGAATACAATTACTGTACAATGGCACCACCACTGTACACAGTTGTTTTGTTCATGAGAGCACACTGCTTAGTCATACTCTCTTTTTGTCTCTTTTGGGCAGTTTAATAGTCATCTCTGAATTGATCGATAAGTGGTAAAGATCAGAAAAGTCAGAGGAATTCCCCTTTCTTTGACCTATAAATGCACTACATTGATTGCTTTCATTTCTCTTTGAAATTTGAGATCTGCGTAAATGCACTAACGCAATATCTGTCGTCCAAATATTGCTTTTGTTCATGTACAAGGTTTGTTTGCTTTCCCCCCCTTTTTTGCATGGAAATGTGTGGTTTCATCGCCCCAGGAATTATAGTAATGACACATCATGTTTGACAGAACGCACGAAATGTGTGCATGCCTGTGTGTGTCGGCCCGTGGGAACCGTCTCATTGTGGAATCTGTAACCGCAGGGCATGAAAAAATAAAGAGTTGAATAAGAGGGCGAACGAGAGTGTGTGCCAGTACTGTAACTGACGAATGTTAGAAATCAGTTGATGGGCTCAAGAGACAAATAACGTCTTGTCGTGCCACTGGGGTTTCATTTTGAAGCTTAACGCAAATCTGCAAATGACTGCAGAAAGGTTAACGTTTGAGAAGTCGCATGCACTCAACCTACTTTGATTTGAGAACAGCGGCACATCCTTTTTCCTCTGTTCCTAAAACTCCCTTCCTTCCCATTTAAACACCCTCACACACACACAATTAGGAGTTTGGTTTTGTATATGCATGAGGGTTTTGTGTATTAAAGGTTTTCATGCACACTTCAAGTTTTAAGCTTTAGTTTGTTTACAGGAAAGACTATATTTCAACTGCATTCCAGATGTATTCTCTTCCAAAATGCAAAAGATTTTAATAGTATTGCATAACATCACATAAACTCAATGTTTAAGTGTATTTAGTTATTTTTACAAAAACAAAAAAAGAGAGAAAAGTTGAAAATACTTATTTAAATTATTTTTGTTCAGCTCAAAAGTTCACTTTTGTCTGAGCAGAATAATAAATAAATAAGAATGCATTAATGTGAATGATTTTCCCCTTTTAAATTACACTGTTTTGTACGCATTTTTATTGTTTGTTTGTTTTTGTTTAAACACTTATCAGAGCATTATCAGACGTTGTTTTGCCTTTATTTTTCTTACATAACAACAGAATACAAACAAATAAACAAACATAACAAATACATAAACAGTTAGTAAGTAAGTTTAATTAATGTTATTAATTGACAACAAAGGACTTTTCTTCAAAACATAACAGAAGTTGCTTCAGTTGCTTGGGTCAAAATAGTGATTTAAAATAATGCAATTCAGATTAACTGTGCAGACTGTGGGTTATTCGGATCAGCTTATTTCAGTCGACTTGTTGCGTTTGACTGATTTTCAAGGTTTTGCATCTCAGTTTTGCAAACTAGTTGACTAGAATAACTCTGCTAGTCAGGTTAACTTGCACAGAGGCCCGTCATGATCAAAGAGCAGCGGCGTCTCTCACCTACCAGGTCCTGAATGAGTAAAGTACTGTAATCACCTGACGAATCTCACACATACACACACTGCCAACGAGTCCTCGCACGCCATCCCACCCTCCCTCCCTCCCCCTGCCAGAGTTTGAATAATAAAGCTTTATTTGCATTTCTAAAGCTGATGACAGACAAAACCCCCATTGGAGAAATCTCAAATCTGAGCTGAGCATGCCTGTACTCTTTACTCTTTACCCTACAGCATGTGTGTGTGTGTGTGTGTGTGTATACACAAAGTCAGAGACAGAACATCAGGATTCAGGATAGGCTACACACACACACACACACACACACACACTGTGCTGGTGAGAAAAGAGACGCTTCAAGCTTCATGGCAGGAAACGAGCCCAATTCACACAGAACAGACAGAACAGAGATCTGAACCACTGTAAAGTCCTAAATGTGTTTATAGTCCTCAAATGTTATAATGAAGAGTAGAATGATGCATAATACCCTCAATTATCATTTTAACTTTCTTTTAAGGCTTTAAAGGACTAGCTCACCCAAAAATTAACAATTATTGAGAATTGTTACTTTAGAGATTTGGAGAAATGTAGCGTTAAAGCACTACGTATTCACCATTGCAGTGAATGGGTGCCGTCAGAATGAGAGTCCAAACAGCTGATAAAAACATCACAAGTAATGCACACCTCTCCAGTTCAGCAGTTAACATCTTGTAAAGCAAAAAGCTGTGTGTTTGTATTCAAAACAAATCTATCATTAAGACATTTTAAGGGTTGTTTTTGTTCATAATCCATAATAACGCTTTGTCCGGTGAAAAAGTCCATCTCCTGATGTCCTCTCACATCAAAATCCACCCACATATTTCTTTAGAACTGTTTTGGCTTGTAAACTTGGCTTAAATGATCTGTACATATTTCTCTCCTGATTCAGACAAGATGACTTTTCGAATTGAGAAAGCAATGTAATCCACAGAGGATTATATTATATTATACTCATATTTTAAAAGTTTGAAGTTAAAAGTTCTTGATGGATTTGTTTCTTGCGGATTATTGCGATGATTTTATCAGCTGTTTAGACTCATTCTGACGGCACCCATTCACTGCAGAGCTGATGCAATGCTCCAAATCTGATGAAAAAACAAATGCATATATGTCAGCTGGCCTGAGGGTCAGTAGATGTTCAGCAGTTTTTCATTTTTGAGCAAACTTTGTTCTCTTTAAAGTCACATTTAAGTAAAGACAAACAAGAAAAATTCAGACACATTTTGGAGATGTTATTTTAAGTGCGTGCGCCATGTGTGTTTATCAAGGCTGATAATCTCCTCAGACAGGAGAATGTGTGTATTTACGAGTATTTGTGTGTGTGTCTCATATTTCATGTTTATCTATACAGAAACGCCAACAACAGCATCTCACAGATCTGTTTCTCACATCTTTTCAGGTCTAGTCTGGTCTGGTCTTTTCTAGTCTCTCGATATACCTTTATAAGCAGAGTTTCAAGAAAGATGACACTTTCACTGTTGAAATGTAGGTGCAACAAAAGTGCTTTGGAAATAGTTTGAGAATACTAGCAAAAATTAAAAAGGAACATTACTGCATGTACACTGAGAATTTAAATTCAAATATACTATATTACAAATAGCCTATATGGATTTGTTTGATGCAAACACACATTATGTCACCTCACAAGACATTAACTGACGGAGTGGTGTGGATTATTTTTTATCAACTGTTTAGACTCCCATTCTGATGGCACCCATTCACTGCAGAGCATCCACAGATTCATTCATTCATTTGAAAACATGGTCTTTTGCTCACCAAGGCCCCATTTATTGGATTACAAATATGGTAAAAACAGTAATATTGGTAAATATTATTACAATTTAAAATAACACATTTTAATTTTAATATAATAAAAAAAAATTTTATTCCTGTGATGCAAAGCCGGATTTTCTTTTTTTTAAATTAATGATGAAAACAGCTGTGCAAGTAATATTTCTTCATATTATAAAATAATTTCCACTATAATGATTTCATAACAACCAAACAAAAAATGTATATATATATACAGCAGTCAGCATTTGAAGTGGATAAAAAAAAAAAATTAAAGTCCTACAAGAACACTTTTTGGTTTTGATTCAAATGTTGTAATCTGTTATATATATATATATATATATGTGTGTGTGTGTGTGTGTGTGTGTTGTTGTATAAATAAATGCTGTATATTTCAACCCATATGATTTTCTTCTCATTGTCTCACTTTTTCTGTCTCTTCTTTCATCTTCAGCTCTAGTCTAACAATCTGTTCTCACTGCATCTCATCTCATCTGTGTGTTTTTTATTTTTTTAAGTTGGCTGTAGTTTGTTTATTCTTATCTTGTTGCTTCTCTTCTCATCTGGTATGTTTGTCACGTGTGTGTGTGTGTGTGTTGGTGAAGGTTTGTTTCTCAGCTGTTGGCTGTATCATTTTCTCTAAGTCTCCGACAACTGCTGTCCAGACCTCGCCCTGGGTTTGCTCCTCTCACTTTCCAAAAACAGACTCCTTAAACACTCGCAGGGCTTTGGTTGACTTACCGAGCGCGTGTTCTGTGCTCCTGCCAGCGTCTTGTGGACATCGTAGAACATCTGTCGTAAGTCGTCTCTGTCCGTGCTCTTGCTGAAGGTTCGAAGCCGGTCACCGTTTAAACAGCGTCCTTGAGACGAACTCCTGCGCTCAGCGTCCTCCAAAATATCTCACAGCATTCTGCTCATAGCAGACCTCGTGTCTCTCGTCTCCTTGACCTCTCTCTCACTCGATCCTCTGGCATCTAGCATTACTCTCTCTTTCTTATTAATGTCTGAGCGGATGTGTGTCTCTGCCAGGAGTGTGTCCGTCATATAACATTTCACTCTGAGCCCATCAATGAAAAGAGGATTTCACTGCATCGTACGTGCATATATGGTCCAAAATGAACACTTCATATATGTACACTGAATTTTAGTAACACTTTTATTCAGAAAGCACGTGATAAATTGATCACAAGTGACAGTAAACACATTCATAACGTTACAATTGATTTCTATTTTAAATAAATGCTGTTCTTTTCAACGTTCTGCTGTTTAAATGATCCTCAAAATTCATGTTTCCACAAGAATATGACATTTGCAGCATTGAAAATAATGATGTTTTTTAGGCAGCAAACGTGAAGTTGTGAGTTGTTAACGTGTGTATTTATATGCTAGTGTGTGTGACCTGCTTTAGGGCCACTTGTAGAAGACAGCTGTTGTAGTGAAATGCTAACCACGCTAAATGCTAATGTGTTTAATGGTTAAAGGCCTTGCGAGCTGACAGTCCTCTGAACCTGACACGACAACACACACACACCCTGTTAGACCCGGAATCCTGATGTGAAAGATGTGAAACACAAGCCCCCCAAACACACTTGAGCTGAGAAGCAAGAAATTCAAGCACTTCACTAGAATTTCAGCTAAAGTACATAAACAAGGATTTAACTGAACTAGTTGAGAAGATTGATGTGTGCTTAGAGATTATTTAGACGTCTCTACTGCTCACCAAGGCTGAGTGCATATACAGTATGTTAAAATACAGTAAAAACACTAATAATGTGAGGTATTACTGCAATTCAAAATGTTTTTTGTTTATTTCAATATATCTTAATATGTAATTTAATCCTGTGATGAAAAGTTGAATTTTCAGCATCATTACACCAGTCTTCAATATGACTAATTGTCATATTTACATACAATTATAATAGATTTGTATCATAAATATATATAAAATTGTCAAATATATGAACTATTAAATAAAATATTTTTTTAAAATAAAATATTGTGAATAAATGTAGATTATTACATAGCAACAGAAAGTAAAAAAAAAACAACATTTTGATTAAAATTGCTATTTTATTCAGAAATAACAAAGTGACTAAGACCTGGACCTGGTAAGAGGCCACTAAAAATATTTGATCGCTGAATGCCACCATTGACCAATCAGAATCAAGTATCGCACCCATGTATGTGTGTGTGTGTGTGTGTTTAAGGCCAAAAATTAAGTCAGTGACACTGACCTTTTTCTCTCTGGAGGAGGAGTTTGTGTGTGTGTGTGTGTGTGTGTGTGTGAGTGTGTTTGGAAAGAACTTGGTTCTCATGGTCTGATGTCCCTTGAGACACTGAAACAGATGTGACGTCTGTCCACCCTCCCTCACACTCACACACACATGTTTGTTTTGCTATCTTAGTGAGGACATTACATAGACTTCCATTGATTTTCTATCAGGTGAATGAT
>JAUMHR010000081.1:1917637-1928818 GCA_032361145.1 Enteromius fasciolatus
TCATTTGACTTCTTTTAAAGACATTACATCAAAGCTGGATCAGCCTGAAGTGTGTTCTTCACCTTCAATTTTGAGTGTGACTCCAAATCCAGACCTCTATGGGTTAATATTTTTGATTTCCATTGATAATTTTTGTGTGATTTTTGTTGTCAGCACGTTCAACTACGTAAAGAAAGTATTTAATAAGAATATTTCATTCATTCAGATCTAGGATGGTATTTTAGCGTTTCTTTTATTTTTTTTTTTGAGCAGTGTTTATTTAAAAAAAAAAATTATAAAAATAAACTTTATGAAAAAGTCAAGAATAATTATTTTTTTGGCAAATGGCCCAGCCCTGTTGGTGACATGTCTAATGTTAGTTCAGCTTCTCATTTGTTGACCACCACTGGGATACAGTGCTTCGGGTAAGCAGCTGAAACACTGAACGATCACGCAGCAGTGAAGCTCAGATCAACCTTTCTACAGGTCATCGGACTCCAGCGCACAATGCTGCATTTCACACCAGCCTGGGCCTGAAATGGTTCCCAAACTTTAGGTGAATAAACACATTTTTCCTGCGATAAAGCGGCCTCAGTCACCATGCATGAAAACTTAATTCTCACAAACAGGACATATACGTAATAGATTTTAGATCACAAAATCTTAACGCAAGCATAACCAGAAAAATGTATACAGACTATAAAAATATTCTACAAATAACTGTGTCTTTAAATTCTCTTTAGACAAGCAAATCAAAACTTCACTATTGTAACTTAACCTGTTTCCACCAAAACACCTCATTCAGAAATCTGACGCTCAATACTCATTGTTTAACCTGTCATTCTTTGATTAATAATAAATATTTTTTTAGAAACATTTTCTAACAATATTTTTACTTTACTACCACTTTTTTATACATTTAACACAACCTTCCTGATTAAAATTATTTATTTCTTTAAAATATATATGTTTAGGGGTGTATAACACATTTATATTTTTTTAACAAATAATACAAAAAAAAATAAATAAAAAAAAGAGCAGGACAAATGGTTCCAATATTGACTATAAACTTAATTTTTACACATTATTTTTAATATATCACAAAATTAGTTGTTTTTTATTTATTGTTCTTATTAACAGTAAAGAAAATACTGCTGTGGACACAACAGATAAAGTCACAAATGAAGAAACAAACAAAAAACAAGCAGGAACTTCTAAAAATGTCCTTCCCCCCCTTTAATCTTACATTTCTTACAGAAAAGAAAAACACAATTTGTATAATAACAAGCCAAACACGAACAGACTGAGAGCCACAGATCAGATTTCTGTAAAGAAGAATGTTTTCAAACTGATGCGTAGTTTTAGATACCAGATCAACTTTGAACACGAGAAGTTAAAACAAAGATCTACAAACCTTACACGTTTTTAAGGAGATCCCACATTCATTACGACAGTAATTACAGCGACGAAAAATGCAGCAGCGATGGTGTGGCGTCTCAAATTGTTACCATGGCAATTTTCATACACAGCATGACTAGTTCCTCGCGCAGGAACCCTGAAACACGAAGCGCTCTCAGCCAGGCATCAATGCATACATCTTGTATGAAGATCGAGCGAGTCGCGGTTAACGACGCATGCAACAGCCCCTAGCTTCACACGCTCTTACTCGCAGTGAATAAACATCAATGCACTCTTCCTCAAATTCCCAGTCCTAGCGCGCGCGTGCGATTCAACGCAACTCAATGCGTTGAGAAGAAATGAACGGAACACGGCTCTTCACTAGTAACAGAAGTAAAACAAGCGAAAACGAAGGTTGCACTGTGCTAACACAGACACTGCAGCACAAACACTCGTCCTGCGACACGCTGTTGCTGTAACGCTTTCAGTCTGGAAGCTGCACTGTAACCGGCTCACCTGCGCGTTGTGTAGATATAACTCGCATTTCTGCATGTATAAACGCGTGCATTAATTCATCTTAAAGTAGGTTTGGGTCAAAACTGCAGTAGAGGCTCAAAATGGAAGGGCGCAGTGTTAGAAGAGCGCGCTCGATAGCCGTCGAAAGCAGCTTACCTGACTCAAACCTGTCCTCATGTGTGTGTCCTGGGGAACATCTCAGGCTCGCAGCACCATATTCATCAGCAAAATATGGAGTTCACTGAAATTCTACGGAACAACTGCTTTGAGTTCTCGACTTTCCGACCGCTTTAGCACCGTTTGCTAATTTAAAATGTCCCCACTAGCCGTCGCTGGAACAAATGTGTGGTCGTCATTTCCGCCGCGGCGGAGTCGGGGAAAACAAAAGACGCCACCGCGAGTCTCGGAGAGGAATTGCGTTTATTACAAACAACACGTATTACAATTATTAATTTCATTTATTTATTTTCTAAATATACTTTTTTTTTTATTATCAAGATAAAGTATTCATGAAATCCACTTTCTTCTCCAGTTGGGCATCCAGGGCAGCCTTGAAATAAACAAAATAATGAAAATTAAAGATAAGTAATATAAAAAAAATAAATAACAATGGTATAAAAATTACTAATAAATGTTGAAATAAAATAAATTTAATAAACAAAATTACCAGCTCTCGTTTGGCCTCCTCGATTTTCACCCGTGCAAGTGCTGGACTCTAGAAAAAAACAGTACAACCGTAGTTAAAACCATTGTTATTTGACTATTACTGAAACACTATTATAGTTTTTCATTCATATTTTAAATCAAATTTTCATTTAATTTAAATTTTACTTAAAGGTTTATTAATGCTTTCGGTTGTTTATGTATTTCTTTGTCTTATTTTATTAAATTATTATATTTTTTTTCAATATTAGTTATTTTAGTACATAAAGTCAATCTAATATAAACTTAAATGATTTCAAGCAATGTAGTTTTAATGATATATAGGCCCGGTTTCGCAGACAGGTCTTAGCCCATAGTTTAATTAGAACATTTAAGCAATTTGTTTGAAAAAACACAAAGATGACATTTTGAAGAAAGTTTTTAACCAGGCTGTTTTGGGTCACTATTGACATTGATAGCAGGAAAAAAAAAATACTATGGAAGTCAATGGTGACCAAAACTGACATGTTTTAAGATCAGTCAGTGTAGGTTTCTTTCAGTTGAAACAGCTCAGATTTACATTTAGTCTAGAACTATAGCATAAGCCTTATCTGTGAAACCGGGGAAATAACCTGCAACCTATGATTATTATGATAAACGGAGGAAAAAGTAATTATTTATTGAGACATGGATGTGATTATTTTATTGAATAATGTATCCTTCATACTGTGCACTGTGCTATGACAAATGACTCATTTATTAATCAACCTATCAAACAACAAAACAAAGCAGTGCCTTACTACGCAAAACTCACAAGATGGTTTCAGTATTCAATAAGACAATTCTGTCTTACTGTAATCATCATGCAAGTTGTACTTACAGGGCTTAAGTCAGTATACGGCTCTAGTTTCTTCTTCAAAGGTAGTGTTTCTTCTTTCAGAGCTGCGATTTTCTAAGCATAGAATAAAATATGAGAGAAAAGAATGCAATTCAGTTTATTCTAGCTTGTAAGTGCAGTTCTATTACAGTGCATATTCCTCAAATGTATACATATACAGTAAATATAAACCTTTAAATAAATGAAGGATTAAGGCTTCCAATAGGAGGTGTGCACAAAAGATATTTATGAAAAATATATATATAGGTCGATTAATGTTTAAATAAATGTAACTTGCCTGCAAAATCAACAGTTGCACATGGATCTTTTTTGGCATCATTACACTTAATTTTAGTAATTATGATGTTGCATGATTATAGCATCTATCTGTAATCTGGTCAAGCAGTATACCTCTGATAACTGCAGGATGGCCTGATGGGTAAGAGAATCCTCCATCTGTCGTGAATTCAGCTTTTCCTGTCACAAACACACAGATTCTGTTTGTGTAAGGGCTGCATAAAAGATATTCAACTATAGTTCGGATGAAAATGTTGACAACGCACCTTTGCAATCTTATTCCTGCAAGCGAGATCTCTGGATTTATTCTTCATGAAGTCCATGTTCAGAAGCCTCTCCTCCGCTGTAGCTGCTTCCACCTGCTGTATGTGTGTGATCTTCATCAGATCACTGAAAAACAAACACACAGAAATGAGTTTCTGTTCATTTAACTAAATTAAAGAAAAAAATAAAACCATTAAAATAAAGAACAATTAATTACATATATTAAATACATGTAAGAATGGTTAAATGGATTCAATAGAATTTTACATATAAAATGGTATTAAAACAAATAAATGAAAAATTAGATTAAATAAATGTAGTGTAATAAACAAGTGTTATAGTACAAAACAATCAAAAAAATAGCCAAAATATAAAATAATGCTTAACAAAATATATTTTTTCAATAATAAATAAATAATAAATTTAATAATAAATAAAAATTTAATAATAATACATTTGGAATTTATAAAAATACATGAAAATAATCCTATTTGGGGTGTTGTGGCATCTGAAAACCCCTGTCTTTGTGCAGACTTTCATAGTTAGAGGACTTAAAAAAGCAGAATAAATTACAGAGTTTTACACAGTTAATAGCACAGCAATGTGAAATGCATGAATTATCTTCTGTGTTTCCTTACTCCTGAAGATTCTTCCGAAGAACAACCGTTGCTGTCATTTTCTTCCTAACAGCAGAAAGTTCCCGCTGCAACCTCCGGTCCATTTTCTCCGCCTCCAGCACATCATTGGTTAGTTTATTGATTGCAGGCATATAGCTGAACAGCCAAGAACGTGAAATCAACCACAACACATCTCATTTAGAAACATGCCAAAATCATCCCTTGCCTGTGATGTGTTATTTTACCTCCCAAGTGATGTGTCTCTGAGTTTGAGCACTTCAGCGGTTTCCTCCAGCACCGACAGCAGGTCCACTGTGGGTTTGGAAAGTCCTCCAGCCTGAAGTCCCACTGCCTGGAGAAGAACTTCTTGCAGATGAGCTCCTGTCGAGGACCACAGTGAAAGTCAGTGACCCTAAATTAATTTATTCTACAACCAAAAACTGTACACTTACAGAATCGCTTTGAATTTGTCAGACCACTACTTCTCACCATCGCTGCTGTACTCTTCTGTTTTCTGCTTGAGGTCCTGGATGAGCAGCTCAGCCTCTTTGCATCTCATCTCACTGCTCTCCACCAGTTCATACAGAATCTCCACCGTGCGTGTGTTCACTTCAAACTCCGGCACCGGCTGCTCCCCATACACCTTCTTAAGCCACTGGCTCACCTGCAGTTACACAGTATATGCAGATACACAGTAAATTTACTGGAATACAACCAAGTCGTGTGTGTCAGAACATTACAGTGCATTGATATGATTCTGAATGACCTCCACATTCATATAAATACCATGGTATTGCTATAGGACATTTTCAAACATCATGGAATATTATATCTATTTGCTAAGGTATTTTGTTCTTTCTGTTTTGCTCACATCTACCACACAAGGACGTGAAGCACAAGACGTAAAGTTAAAATTGTGCATGCGTAGTAAGTGTATTTAGTAAGTTACAGATAAACACATACAACTGAGCTGCCGTTAACCTTTACGCGTTTGATCTACATCGTTCTGTACTTTATAAGCTTAGTATATAACGCCAACGTATTCTACAAAGACATTAACTCACGATTTTGCTTTTCTCGCACATTTTCCCACTAACT
Organism: Enteromius fasciolatus; assembly: GCA_032361145.1. Taxonomy (NCBI): domain Eukaryota; kingdom Metazoa; phylum Chordata; class Actinopteri; order Cypriniformes; family Cyprinidae; genus Enteromius; species Enteromius fasciolatus. Next base: position 1,923,326 of record JAUMHR010000081.1, read on the forward strand.
GTGTGTCACGTACAATCTAGTTTACTTGACAAAGTTCCGAACGCAACAGCTATCTATCCCGCCACTGAATTTGGTCTTCTATTTCTGGGTTCTCAAAGCGCATTTTTCATTGGCTGCCCAAATGAAAAATCGACCAATGGGATTCGTCTTCTTCTTCTTCTATGATTAGCGGCAGACCAGACGCAACAAAGGCGTTCGAAGGGAAACTGGGACCAAAGGGTATGACGCTGAAGCACAGATGAACAAAACGTAGCAAGAAGAGAAAAAAGAAACAACGCATTAATAATTGTTGATATATATATATACACATTTTCACAGTATATCGTATGTAAGTTTCTTTAAGTTTTAAGTTTTCTTTAATTTCCAAAAGTCATGTTATTTTAATTTGTAACAATTTACTTTAATGTTTTTTTAATAGTATTTTATTGTGTTATTTAGCTGTATTTGTTTTTTGTTATTTTTTTTCCCATTTTAAAAAAATAAAAATGATTGTAACACACACAATGAAAAACATTTTTTTAAAAACCGAGTTAGTTCTTCAGATGTATACACAATAAATATAATAAATGTGTAAATCATAAAAATTAATAAAAATGCCTGTTTACAAATACATTTTCTTTTAGTTTCTGAAAAAAAAGTATTCAGTTAAATATATGAGCTTTTGTTCCTCTTTTGGATATGCGTCTGTGAAATGCATAAATGTTAATGTACTGTTTTAATTTTTTATCATATTTTTTTTTATATATTGTTAAATGGATATATTTTATATGTTATATTTACCTAAACAAAAGTCTCTTGGTCGTGTCGCAGAACTACATCCGGATCAGTCGCTGACCTTTCCTATATGAGCTGTGCTCGCGACCTCCATTTCCTTCACTCAGCTCCTCGCGCTCCAGCCGGCCGCTGCAGGAGGACACAAGCTCGAGCTCCCACTACACAAACTCTGTAAACATGCTCTCAGTTCGCGTCGCGGCGGCTCTGGCCCGCGCCCTGCCCAGACGGGCCGGATTCGTAAGTCTCATTTTGTGCTGTTTTAACGAACGCGCGGGCACGGAGCCGGTGAATGTCAGCGCTGGTAAATGGCGTGAGGTTGCGCGGCGCCATCTTGCATTATGAAGGGCCTACGTTTCATTTAGCTCCATTTATTATCATTTTCAGCAACAGCTATGTGTAGTTCAGAAGGATGGAATATGCGTGTTTTAAGTTCTTATTCAAATTAGAAAGATGCACGATTGCATGTTTAGCAAAGCTGCGATCAATGAATGACTTTCCCAACTGAAGGTCAGGAAATGCTGCTTGGGTGTATGACATGTCAGCTGTCATTAACTGTTTTATCTAAAATTGGTGTCTTTTTAATGTTTAATGTTGTAGTGCGTCCATAATCTGTAACTTTATTGTTGTACTGTAGTTTATTCCTCATTTATGCGGAAGTTTGAATGACGACATCACTTATCATCAGTAAAGGCGATCAGCTATCAACATTTATTTAACTATTTATTGCAAATGAGAAGTTCCACCACACTTCGATTTAGTATTGTGGTTTTGAAAATCTTCTTTGAAAGAAATACTGGTCTTAGCTCCAGTGACGTGGTTGTTGATGGCACATGAAGGTCAAGGGCTCGCGTGCAACAAGCTTGGATTTTGACTGGATCTTAAAGTATGTGTTCATCAAACGCTATCATTGTGGGATTATAACCAATATATTGGCAATTGCAGGTTTCCAAGAATGTTGCTGCTGCTGCATGCGTTGGAGCAAAGAACCTGCACACTGCCAGACCATGGCTGCAGAAGACCGGTAATTAACTACTTGGGCTACTGCATTTCTTCTGCATTTTCAGTCATGCATGCTTAAAACTCTCCGTTTCTTCCCAGGCACAGCGGAGGTGTCCAGTATTCTGGAGGAGAAGATTCTTGGAGCTGATACTGGTTCTGATCTGGAGGAGACCGGACGTGTGCTGTCCATCGGTGACGGTATCGCTCGTGTTTATGGGCTGAGGAACGTGCAGGCTGAAGAGATGGTGGAGTTCTCCTCTGGTCTGAAGGTGAGTTAGCAAGAGGTCGTGGCTGAGCCGTCAAGATGATGGCTTAATGCATGCATGCAGCATACATACGTTTTTGGCTTTGATTAGCTCTGATGGTGTATCGTTGTAATTGGAGGCAAATGTTTTGAGAAACCGGGATGCGTATGCTACCATGAAAGCATTGTTTATTTCCATATCTTACACACACACACACACATATAGCTTGGTTTTTATTTTATGTTAAACTTGTCTTTGATTTTGCCATGAAAATGCACACTAATCTTTTTAAAATAATGCATGCTACAGTAAAATGTAGGATAAAATATTATGCTATTTGAATATAAAATGGTATAGCATAGATAACTTGTTGTTATTATTCGGCATGACGTGTAAATTAAATTTAATCTTTCAATCATTATTAAATAGTTGGGTCAAAATACTTTTCTAATTAACTGGGTTTTTATTATGTAATCTTGTCTCCGTATTGCTCTTGGTTTACCTGTGGCTTTTCACCGTTTCTCTCCATAGGGCATGTCTCTGAACTTGGAGCCGGATAACGTTGGTGTTGTGGTGTTTGGTAACGACAAACTGATCAAGGAGGGTGACATTGTCAAGAGAACAGGGGCTATCGTGGACGTTCCTGTCGGAGAAGAGCTGCTTGGCCGTGTTGTGGACGCTCTGGGAAACCCCATTGATGGCAAGGTCTGATCACCAACTGGATCATTGCATAGTTTTAGCTCCTCTTAATTACTTTATCTAATAGCGGTCATACTTGAGTTGACCAATCGGTCTCCGTTTCTCCTCCAAAGGGACCCCTGGGCTCCAACCAGCGTAGGCGTGTGGGTCTGAAGGCCCCTGGCATCATCCCCCGCATCTCTGTGAGGGAGCCCATGCAGACCGGCATCAAAGCCGTGGATAGTTTGGTGCCCATTGGCCGTGGCCAGAGAGAGCTGATCATCGGAGACCGACAGACTGGGTAAGATGGTGACCTGATAAATGGAAGTGCTTGCTTCGTTTGCGCTTGCTCATCCGCTTCAAATCGTTTCCTCTAGCAAAACCGCCATTGCCATCGACACCATCATCAACCAGAAGCGCTTCAACGATGGCACTGAGGAGAAAAAGAAGCTGTACTGCATTTATGTGGCCATCGGTCAGAAGAGATCCACCGTGGCCCAGCTGGTGAAGAGGCTGACGGACGCTGATGCTATGAAGTACACCATCGTGGTGTCTGCCACTGCGTCCGACGCCGCTCCCCTGCAGTACCTGGCTCCATACTCCGGCTGCTCCATGGGAGAGTACTTCAGAGACAACGCCAAGCATGCCCTCATCATCTACGACGATCTTTCCAAGCAGGTGAAAATTGATGGAATATAAACATGTGAGGGTGGAAAGATTTACTCCACTAGCTTACATTGGGTTAGAGGCAAAAACAGAGGCTTGGCTTGTACACCGTTACTGCTATGTGAGCTGTTCATTCATTGCTGCACTACTGACACATATCTTTTTAATACATTGGTCCAAATATCAAAGTCAAATTTGTGCTTCATACTTTTCCCCCACATTTTATAATGCTAAACTACATGAGTTAAGATGATTGGATTATAAATATTGTGAATGGGGATTATTAATGAAATCCCTGCATGTTTCCACACAATGTGATGTTTGCTCTGGCTTGTTTCACAGTAAATGCTATGTCATGCAAACTTCATCTGCCAAGTTTGGAGTGCTATAATGTGCATTTAATCCCTTCAATGCATCATTTTAATGTACAGTAGCAGCATGTACCAGAAGCACTTCTCAAAAGAACCATTAAGGGTTTTCTATCAAGTTCAATGCTTTAAATGTTGAAGGAGGAAAAAATTAATTTTTCTCTCTCTCCCTGAAAAAGTAAATCATTGGACGTGACCGAAAACCACAGAAAGCAGCCATATTTTTATTTTAGTCCTTCCAGTTGCAATCAAATCTTTTTAAATGCACACTTGTATTAACTGCACTAATGCAATGGCAAGTGTATAAAATATTTTGGCTTATTACAGCAAAAAAAGTCTAATGGGAATTATCACTAAATATTAAGGTTAAAGTGTTCTCTACATGCATGCTTTAGGCTCTGTCCCAACATGAATGAGGAATTATTTATATTCTTAATAGTAAACCGTTTGAATGCAGAAGATAATGGTAAACTTTGCACTCTTCAGGCTGTTGCCTACCGTCAAATGTCCCTGCTGCTGCGTCGTCCCCCTGGTCGTGAGGCCTACCCCGGTGACGTCTTCTACCTGCACTCCCGTCTGCTGGAGAGAGCGGCTAAGATGAACGACAACTTCGGTGGAGGATCTCTCACTGCCCTGCCCGTTATCGAGACCCAGGCCGGAGACGTGTCCGCTTACATTCCCACCAATGTTATCTCCATCACTGACGGACAGGTGAGATCATTTTCTTCTGCACCATTAACCTCCTTATTCCCCAAGCTGATCTTCTCCATCTGTTCCTGCAGATTTTCTTGGAGACAGAGTTGTTCTACAAGGGTATCCGTCCCGCTATCAACGTGGGTCTGTCTGTGTCCCGTGTCGGCTCTGCTGCCCAGACCAGGGCCATGAAGCAGGTTTGTTATGGCTCCCTGTTGATGCTTCTGAGCTCACTTCTATGTAAAAAACGCTACAAAAGAGTTATCTTTTCGTTCTCCAGGTGGCTGGTACCATGAAGCTGGAGTTGGCTCAGTACCGTGAGGTGGCTGCCTTCGCCCAGTTCGGTTCTGATCTGGACGCTGCCACACAGCAGCTGCTGAACCGAGGCGTGCGACTCACAGAGCTGCTGAAGCAGGGCCAGTACTGTAAGTGCACTGCTGCCCCCTAGTGCTTAGGAGGATTGGTTCACTCGTAAATTACAGGTTTGTAATGTACCTGTGCTGTTTTTGTCTTAAGCTCCCATGGCCATTGAGGAGCAGGTGGCCGTCATTTACGCCGGCGTGAGAGGACACTTGGACAAGATGGAACCTAGCAAGATCACCAAATTCGAGAAAGCCTTCCTTCAACACGTCATCAGTCAGCATCAGGATCTGCTCGCAGCCATCAGGCAAGATTTCTCAAGCAATTCTGTGGAAGAAAAGCCATTGGATTTAGCGTTTCATGTCTAAATGTTTGTACTCTTTTGTTTTAGGGGCGACGGCAAGATTTCAGAGGCCTCTGACGCAAAACTCAAGCAGATCGTGCTCAACTTCCTCTCAAGCTTCGAGTAGACTTTGTTTCCTGTATCGCTAATGTTTGTCCATGTTTGCCTAGTGCTTCTGCTTAAATTTATACAAACCCTAAAGAAATTCAAGTGGCACTTGATCCTCAATGTACAGAAATCTCCTAACAGAGAATAAAGTGTTCCCAACTCCATCTTTGTTTCTCTGCATTTATTTTACACATTGCTGATAATCAATATTACTACTTTTAGGGCTTTTTATAAAACAATTGACTGAAATGCAGCATCC
>JAUMHR010000081.1:1931923-1946058 GCA_032361145.1 Enteromius fasciolatus
TAAATGTGTTTAGACAACTGGTCATTTGGTTTATAGGATTGGCTTTTGTGTTTTAGCATTTGAGAAAAACTGTAATATGGTGCTCCGGCACCCTTTTTGGTCACCATTATACGGTATGTTTTAATAGTATAAAAAAGAGCAGCATGAACATTCTTCCATTCCTCCACAGAAAGTCAATCAGGTGTAAACGACATGAGAGCGAGTAAATAATTTTCAGTTTCCTTAAAAAAAAGCCCTTTGGGGTCTAAAAATTGCTTAGGCTACTTTAAAAGTGCTCTCCAGAGAGAGAAGATCATCCGAACACTACAAATGTTTTCATAGAGGCCATATTTTTTTATTCTATTGCTGTTTATCGGCGAGATGAAAGCTTTAAACGCTGGAATCAGCCAGAATGGATCAACCGTCTGGAAAACTGCTCCATTTCCTGTGTTTTTGCTTCACTTTCTGTGAAAGCCATTATCTATGTGCCACTATACACACACATACACTATATAATACAAAACACACACACGTCAGGTCATTTCCTTTCCACGGTAAAGCAAGATGATCCAGTCAAAACACACACACACAGAGGGTTACTTTTTTTCTATCGGACATCATGCGACCACATTAGCTCATTACAGCGATGATGTCAGTGTTTTGGGGCTGGTTCCATTTATCTGATAGTGATTTACCTGCTCTGTGTGACCTATTCAGCCTCAATAGAGGTTTTCTTTGACTGAAGCTCTCTAAATCCTCAGACCTGGTCCACCTGGGCCCCAGACACCGTCTGACAGAAAGTCATGCTTATAACACCTTGTGATGTTTATAAGAGAAGACCCTCCAGAACTTTTCCCCTTCTACGTAAACAGATTTTTTGCCGTGTTTAGTTGTTTGACTGGCTTTCTAACATTCCGAGAAAATATTGTTAGGAGTTACACGTCTTCTCTGCCGATGCCAGTGTTACAAACATCCATCCAGATGTCTAGCTGGGATTTAAGTTGGAACCGAGCATGGAATGAATGTCAGTCTGTTTGGGTTACGAGATGTGTTCAAAGGTTCAAAGCTTTCTGGGGTTTCAACACTGCAACGTGTTGATGGAGATAAAGGTGCTTTACGTTTAATTGCAAAAACAGATTTCAAAGTCCTCATCGATATTTGTTTGCTGATCTACATGTGCCTACATGGTCTCATGGCATAAACGTACCCTGGTGCACAAAATATGTACCAACAAGTACATATCACTGCAGTTTCCAAAAGAAATGATCACTATAGAGGCAGTAAAACTCATTTTATTCCTTTTCACACAAATTAATAAAGCATAATCTTTGCAGAATATCATGTTATGACTTTATTGCATGTGACAATAATATGCTGGGATATTTGAAAATGTATGCTTTTGATTGTTAGCATCACGCATATCCAGCTTCATATCTATGGGATGGTAGGTTTGTTCAGTAGAGTACACAGATGCACTTTAAAGGTGAGGAAGGAAAGGAAGTTGAAATGGCACGTCTGCATCAACAATGTGTTTTTATATCATTCTGCATTATTTAAAGCTATTGAGTAGGTTTAGGGTTAGATTTGGTGTATTTCCAACATGATAGAGCATTAACTTTTAGCAACAGTCGAGGGATATTTCAATTCTGAACCACCGCAATATTATATCAACGTGATAAAAGGTGCAGGGGTTCACATATCGAACCTGTGTTTTAGTGCCACTCAGTGGACATTTCTCTTTGAAACCGTGGCGAAACGTGCAGTAAGGCACGTAAACATCGTGTTACACAAAAAGTGCACAGAGGTACATATTTTTCTGAGATCAGGTTGACATTTACCTTAAACTCGCCCTGGTTTTGTTTGAGCATGTTTTCCCAAACACATGCACAGTCTCCCTGTGTGTTTGTGCATAAGGAGGCTAAGTACCTGAATAATAGCTTCCATGTGCGACCTGCCTCTCACACACACACACACACACGAGTACGCAAACACACATCCCTGAATGTTATCCATCACACACTCTCATCTATCTCCGCTGATGTGTCTTTGAGGTTTGTAGCATGTGACCGTTCATTTGAGCTGCTTGTCTTCTAAAGCCTCCGCAGCGGTTGATCCGCAGCGGCGCGAGTCCATCCAGCCTGCAGCGTAACACGCAACAGAAGCTGATAATTAAAGCCTGTTGTTGTAATTTTACCCCGTGCTCTCATTTCTGAGAAAATGACAAGAATAATATTTATGAGGTTAGGAAATGGCTAAATTGTTTAAAATGACTTACAATTTCGCAACCTATTGTGCTAGGAATGTTCTGGGTCTGAAGTGTGTTGGCATGCTGTTGATTACAGCAGGACAGAAATTCAGTTAGCCCCTCAGTTTGTGAAAACAAGCGAGAATCGCATTGACAAGAATGCACTTACAATGTTGGGGGCAACACATTGCACATGGATGTTAAATTTGTGCCGTTTTAAAATACAGTGACAAGACTTTTGATAATTTTTAATTTTTAAGAAAAGTTTTGATAAACTATTTTTGTAAAAAAATATTTTGTGTAATACAAAAAAAATATATGAAACTGTTTTTTAATCTTGTTCATACATAGTTAATATATCTATATATTTTCAGAATGTGTTCCATAAGTGTAAATGCAAAATGTATTTTTCAGATGTTTAAATTATATTTTATTTATTTATTTTCATAATTATATATAGTATTTATTTTGTGTGTGTGTGCCTATATAAATATATTACCTTTTTTATCCTCTATTAGACCTGAAACATTCCATTGAAAAAAGTACTGGTTTTCTGGTCTTAACTGGTTTCTGAGTGTTTAACTGGTATTTAGCTGGTCAGGTCAAGCGGTCAAGCACCTGAAGCTCCTCTAAAAAACATTAAACTATGCCTGTGTGGAAAAAAAGCTTAGTGGACAAGACAAGCAAACCACTCTAGGTCAGTTACGAGAAAAAATGCGATGTGAAGAAAAATACTGTTGCGTACCCTAGAGAAACTTTGTTCACAAAACCTATTGCATTTCCTTATAAAACTTTACATTCACTTGCAAACGCACTGGAATATTGCTCTTCCTCCCAATATCCTCCCATATTATCTCCATCACAAACATTTTGCGAGCGAATGCAAGTTTTTCCAGGTGTATTGCAAAATCATTTTCCCTCCCATTATCTAGTCCCTTCAGGGTCTCCTTAAGTTTGACATATTTCAGCTGCATAAAACCATCACAACTGCTGCGAGTCGTTGTTTCTAACTTGTAGATATAGAGAATAAACCTATCGTCCCACAGCAGCTTACAAGAACATTCCACTGTCCCGGATGAGGTCAGACGTATAGTGTGCTTCCCCTGAGGGAAGGTCAGGGGAAAATTATACTCCCCCGGAGTTCAGAAGAACATTCTCCTGCCCCAGTTTACCCGTCTGAACAATTACATGCTCCTAAAGCCCCGTTACACAGGCTGTTAAAAGCACCACCATAACCAGCCTCAATAAACACATTGAACACGAGCGGTGTGAGAGAGCTGTAGCTCAGATACAAACGCCGTCAGGAGTCAGCGGTATCTGTTTAAAGAGATTCTTAACTCAAAAACATGATTGTGGCTATTCTTACACAAGCGTAGATGCGTGTGCAACCAAACCCTAGCTCTCACACACATGGTAAGATCATTAGCGGGGTCATCTTACCACAAACTAACAGGCCATCTCAACCTACAGTGAGAACAAAAGGACACAGTGTGAATGTGTCTGTCTGTTTCCTGCTGTTCTCATGACGGGTCCAACATAACCAGACATTCAGAGAACGACTTAAGGCCAGATCCTGTTGTAACACAGGAAGGCGGTTTGAATCAGAACATTCCAGAAATTTACCCACCTGGGTCTTAACATACTCATAATGCTTAAGAAAGCTTTAATGACAGAGCAGCTTCAGCTAAAGACTGTAATTTAGGTCTTAACACACACACACACACACACACTGGGCAGCATTCGCCCCTCTGATTAGGATGTGGGATTATGTCACTCACCACTACGTCACGTGATTGGTCAGTGGTCAGTGTGATCAGCCAATCAGCTTTGTGAATATGAGTATGCGTGCGCTATATCAGTATCAGACAAGTCTGTTATTAGTGATACTGACCGCATGAGTAACAGACTGGAGATCTGCCACCAGACAAGTGATAGTATGTAGATTTCTTCTCTCTGTTGTCATAGTCTAGCCATTACTGTGAACAAAGCTTTTTTCTTTTTAAATATATAAATTAAATAAAAATTTATATTTTATGCAAAAATGTCATGCTGCTAAGGTTGTGGGTAGTTGCTACGGGGTTGCTAGGGTGTTTCTGGGGAGTTGTGAGGGGTTGCTAAATGGTTCCTGAGCAATGTTAGATGGTTTCTGAGGTGGTTGCTAGGAAATTGCTTCAGTAAAAAGTTTCAGGAGTGTTGTGGGTAGTTGCTAGGGGGTAGCTGTGCAATGTTTGGTGGATTCTGGGCACTTTAACAGAAGAAAGTTACAAGGTGGGCTTTGGGTACTTGCTAGGGTGTTGCTGTGGTGTTGTGGGAGGTTGCTAGGTGGTTTCTGGGAGGTTGCTAGAGCACTGAATATTACACATGTGCTTTGGGTAGTTGCTAGGGTGTTGCTGTGGTGTTGTGGAAGGTTGCTAGGGCACCGCAACAGTAGCAAGTTACAGATAGGCTTTGGTTACTTGCTAGGGTGTTGCTGTGGTGTTGTGGGAGGTTGCCAGAGCATTAAATATTACACATGTGCTTTGGGTAGTTGCTAGGGTGTTGCTAGGTGGTTGCTGGGCAACGTTAGATGGTTTCTGTGGTGTTTTGGGAGGTTACAAGGGCAGTGCTACAGTAGAAAGTTTCAGATATGTTGTGAGTAGTTGCTAAGGGGTTGATATGGCATTGCTAGGGAGTTTTGGGAGGTTGCTAGGTGTTTGCTGGGTATTGTGGGTGGTTTCTAAAGTGTTGTGTGTGGTTGCTAGGGCATTGCTACAGTTGAAAGTTTCAGAAGTTTTGTGGGTAGTTGCTAGGGTATTGTGGGAGGTTGCTAGGTAATAGCTATCAAGTTTCTAGGATATTTTGGAAAGATTCTAGGGCGTTGCTTGGGTGTTGCTTTTGGGTGTTTCTGGGCTGTTGGTAGCGCATTGTAGAAGGTTGCTTGTTTCAAAGGTGTCATGGATAGTTACTGGGTTGTTGTTAGGTGGTTGCTGGGGTGTTCTGAGTGGTTGCTAGGCCACTGCTTGGATGTTTCTTGAGTGGTTGCTGAAGTGTGAATTATGGAGTTTAATACTTACATTCATTCAGATCACTGACCCTGAGTATAATATGGGTATGACAACAGTGATGTTTGACCGATATAATTAAATCCTATCCTTTTTTTTGTATTCGTCATCCTTTCAAAATGCTTATGGATGCGAAAACGCAGAAAATAAAATCTGATCTGAATTTTGAAGATGGACGAAAGATTCAGAGGCAGTGTGTAAACGTGATTGATTGGTTGTATTTATATTTTAACGTGCAAACATTTCAAATAGTCTTGTAGATGTTTCTTTGCCTTTTGAAGTTCTACTTGGAATGTTATTAAACTGCCATTGATTTGAAAGATGAGATAATTGGTCCCAATTGCTGCTGTATCATTATACGGCTGTTACCATTTGCCAGCTTCACATGTGTATCTGACTTTTTAATTTATTTTTTATTACAGAATCCTTTGCGCAAGAATCAGCCTTTCACGGAACATTAGCAACCATCCCTCAGTTATCTTTAAACAATTCCCCAGAGATCCACCCCGGCAGACGTGTTTTACTGCACCTGCCAGTCAAAATGACAGGAAAGTATGTGAAAACCTGAGAAAGGAAGACTGGACAGAGGGAAAAGGAGGACGGAGTGAAACATGTGGAACAAATGGAACCTCATAAAAGGTACCAATAAGAGTGAGCCAGGCCCGCCAATTATACGCCACCGCTCTTTGCTCCGCCCCCCCTCAGCATGGGGGTGTCTGTTAGACTCAGCTCCGCCCAGCACAGCTGCTGTGAGTTGATAGACAGCCTGTTACCTCAACCCAACACACACACATCATTAAAACTCGAAGGCACATAGAAGTCGCTCTTTTCTTCTGTCCCACACTCCTGAGTCCTGCTCAATCACACAGACATATAAAACTCTCACATACAAGACGAAGAAGCAAAAAGGCACAAAGAAATCTAAGATCAGCTCTCATAGGACTTTTCCCTCACACACTCCTTCTGTGGGGTGGCAGAAGGTTGTGATAAAGATGACCGGCACGATGCATCTCCTCGCGGTCGTTTCTCTAATCTCGACTCTCAGCTCAGCAAGCGCAGAATCAACCGGTGAGTATACAAAGTTTCTTTAATTCATGACTAGTTAAGCCATCTGTGAGCATTTAAGTTCGTTTTACTGTATGTGTTTTTTTTTTTTTTGCATTTTTCCTCATCGTTTCTCATAAAATCTCACACTGAGCTGTGCATCTCATTTTAAAAGTGTCTGGTTTCTTCTGTAATGGCTGGTTTCTTCTTTCATCTCTCTTGCTCTGTTTTACACATTTTTTTGTCATCTCCTTTTTGATTTCTCAATTTATCTGACCCAACAGTGTGGATGTGTTTATCACAAAGCATCAGGCTCCAATTTTGATTTTTGGTAATTGCCTGTGTGTATGAGAGAGAGCTAAAATGTGTGTGTGTGAGAGAACGGTAGTTCATTCTGGGCTATAGAAATCATAATGTCTTTTGCAGCAAGGATGAGATTGCATTATTTTATTGAATCTGAAAGGCGGACACATAATACTTAAAGAAAACACACACACACACACACACTGAGTACTTCCACCTACCAGACCATAAACATTCTCCCGTTTTAATGTCTACGTAATATTTACTTCAAGACATGTGACTGTTTGAACATTAAAATGACAAATAATACATAAAGTCAAATCACACATGTTGGCAATCACAGCCAGCATGTAAATATTTCAGCACACCATCTGTGAACAGAAATGATGCTTCTGAGCAACAAACAGCTCTTTGAAATGAACAAAGTCACACAAGAAAGCGAAGATAAACAAAAAGCCTTGGTTTTTGTGGGAATAATACTTAGTTGTATTGATGTTCTGATTGCTAAGGAATGAAAATGAGAGTCAGACCATCTCTCTCGGTTAAAATATTGGGAAAGACGTCATCCTTGAGTCATCAACATTTTTTTATACAACATTATGTTTGCCTGTTCAGCCAACGGCACGCTTCCATCACCATAACAACCAACATCTGTATTTGACATCCGGCAGTGACACCGCAACGGCCGTCCATTCACCTGGTTTCCATGAAGTTTTCCAGGGAAAACGTTCAATGGATGAGTTCCAGTTCGATCCCTGTCAATCTCAGTTATACAAACTAAGACCAGTTGCTTCAATTACAGGAGTTTCTGTTTAAAAACTCAAGATATCAATCTGAAATTCCAGCCTTTTTCTGCTTATTCTGGAACACACAACAACAGAAAATTCTTTTATTTTTGTCTAACGTTGCTCACCAATTTGTACGCCACTCATCACGCAAGTTAGATACGGTCTGGGTTTCGGCATTCAGACACGCGCTTTATTTATTATTATCCCTTTCTCAATGCCAAAACATTCAAAATCTGAATGCGTTTAAATGCCATTAGACTTTTGGCTACGGTCAAGCTGTTTTACGCTTTAAAAACAACTAATTCTTGCCATTTGCAAACTTAAAAGAACTACAAATCCCTAAACATTTGTTTGGCCACATGCAACCAGCTAAATAAACAGGAACAGTATTTACAGTCTAACAGAAATGACATCATCCTGGGCATCATTCCCAGCATGCATTAGCCTGAGAAATAACTGCATGTTTGTGAGCAGTATGCTTTGTGTTTGTCTAACACTTATATAACCTTTAAATAACATTTTCCCTGCAGTGTATAACCTTTTAACGTCACCGGACTGCCTACCGGATCTACTGCACGGAGGTTTGGCAGAGCAGGGAGTAACAGAGCTCTTTATTCTCACAACGTTTCGTCTCCAGCCTCGGACCGGAAACACCATATTCAGCCTGTACAATCCACGAGACAACAGCAAATACTTTGAGTTTTCTGTGCTTGGGAAACTCAATAAAGGTGTGTAAACTTTTACTATACCATTTTTTTGACAATTAAAGTGGTTGTGAACTGCATTTGGTTTTATTTTGAACTGTTCTCTGAGGTCCACTTATAACGTATCCAAGATCTTTGCTTAAAAAACATGATTGATAGTAATTAAAATAAAGAACATAATTATTAAGAAAAAAATTAATAAGTCCCCCCCCCCATTGTTATGATTGGCTAAGAGCTGTTTATGTTTGACAGTCTACTCCAGATGAAGTGATTTAGGTTAAAGACAAATAAATACATACAAGTATATATTGTAATAATAGACATGGCCATCGTGATCACATAATTAAAACAGTTACTCACTCATTCAAGCTTATGATCCATTTAAAAGTGACTTTAAGAGGTTTGTTCACCCCAAAATAAAAATGCAGCCATTATTTACTCACTCTCATGACTCATTTTCTTGGTGAAAAAAAAAAAAAGGTATTCTAGTAGCACTGCAAAGCTGGAGTTGAGCCACTGATATCACATGGACTGTTTTACTACATTTCTGGAGCTGGGAACATTTCAGTTGTGTTGCTGCCTATGAAGGGACAGATAGCTCTCAGATTTCATAAAAAATATCTTCATTAGTGTTCTGAAGATGAACAGGCTTACAGGCTTGGAACGGCATGAGGGTGAGTAATTAATGGCAGAATTTTCATTTTGGGGTGAACTATACCTTTAAGAGTTATTATTAAATATTTGATATGGGCGTCATTTGCTTTTGTCATTCAAAATTTGCAACCCACTTTGACCTGAAAACAAGATTTAAGCTCTACAAATGACAGAAATGTTCAGGTAATGGATAAAACAGAAGTGTTATCATAAAAAACATCTCTTTCTCACTCTGTAGCTACTTTACGATACCTGCGCAGAGATGGTAGGATGAGTACTGTCACCTTCAACAACCTGAAACTGGCTGATGGTGAGAAGCATCGCCTGCTCTTCCATCTGAAGGGACTGGAGGTGGGCCAACCAAGAGGCTTCCCGCACAACCAGGGGGCGTTACCGGTGCCTGGGGTGGAGCTCCACCTGGACTGCAGGCTGGTAGAGACGCTGAGAGATTTACCAGCTGTGTTTAATGGCCTAAACAATCACCAGGGAGTGGAGCTCAAAACTATGCAGGGGAAAGCACAAGTATACAACATATTTAATAGCTATACACTCACATGCTGAGAGATATATTTGGAGGTTTTCGTTGCATGCACTAATACACTAACATAAACTCCCCATTGTGCTCTTTCTGTTCTGATTGGCAGGAGGAGTTGGAGGAGCTCAAACTGGCATATGGTGATTCAATGGAAAATGTTGCATCGCTGCAGGACTGCCACACTCATCAGAGTGACTCTGTACAGACTTTAGGTAATTTTTACATTTTCTGAAGAAAACATGAGTGGTGCATGTGCAAATCTGCCACCACAATGATAAAGAGTTATTGGTGGTTCCCAGGGTGCTAGTGCATTGCTAGGGGTTTGTTTACAAATAAAGCATTTTCCAGTGGCATGTGGCAAAATGATAGTTATTTACAGAGTGCACCTTTAAGGAAGAGATGAAGGAGGAGAAAAACGTGAATAAACTGTTTATCGGCTAAAATGATAAGATCAGTGTTTTTGTTGTTCATAAAGGTCTAAACACGAAACAGCTCACAAATCAGATGCTGGAGCTGACAAAGGTCATTAATGAGCTGAAAGATGTTCTTATTCAGCAGGTAAGGCCTTCCTGATAATCACCCTTTTGTTTAATGTTCTTAATTTCCACCATCCGTTATTTACAGAGTGTTTGCACGCATGTTTACAGGTGAAGGAAACATCATTCCTCAGAAACACCATCTCTGAGTGCCAGGCTTGTGGTAAGTTGTCATGATGAGTAAGATATGCGTGATATGCATGAGTTTGTTGATGCAGACATCCAGATAAGAAACCCAAACAAAACATTTTCAGTGTCCACAAATATCCACGGTAACAAATAGTCCATTCATGACTTCAAAGTCACCAAAGCCGAAGCAGATTTGAAGCTGGAGTGCAATCATGGGGCGTTCAATTACAGATTCATCATGAATGCTAAATATGATTGGTTATGTCTAGGGCTGGAAGGAACGGAGGTGGTGAAACCAAAGTGCACTCCCGGAGTGTGTTTCCGTGATGACATGTGTATAGAAACAGCTGAGGGGGTGGAATGCGGCCCATGCCCTGATGGATACACTGGAGATGGATACAGCTGTGACGACGTTGATGAGGTATCTATTCAAGGGGTTATATCAAGATGATTGGCTTTTTCTTGATCTTCTGGTATAGCCAGAAAAAGGTGATTGATCGAAATGGTGTTAGTAAACGTAAGGATGCAAGTTTGAGCAATCTTCTGAAACAAACAGGTACTAGGAAACAAGGTGAAACTTGCAGTACTTTGTTTTGATAGGACGGTATGAAGCTAAACTGGAACCATTGAGAGAGGAAAGGACCATAAGCCAGAATTCAATTTCGGGGTTGAAGAAATGTCATTGCCATGCATGTCTGTGTCTATTGCAGTGCCAGTTTAATCCCTGCTTCCCTGGCGTGAGGTGTGTGAACATGGCTCCAGGTTTCCGCTGTGAGGCATGTCCTCTTGGATTCACTGGCAAACCACTGGAGGGAGTTGGTGTGGCTTATGCACAAACACACAAGCAGGTACATTGCTCAGAGTTGACTAATGCATTGAACTTTATGCAAAGTGAAGCACCACTGTTTGCCAGTCATATATAGTAAGGCAAAGTTTAGACAGTTAAAAAAATTGTTACACAGCCAATGATTAAAAGACCAAAAGGTAATTTATTTCCCAATTCCTATATTTTCTTTAGGTGTGTGATGATATTGATGAGTGTAAAAGACCAGATAACGGAGGATGCACCCCTAACTCTGTCTGTGTGAATTCTGTGGTGAGAACATGCCAAGTGCTATTATATGTCACTCAGAAATGCAAAGCAAAAGAAAAGTGCCTCAAAATTTGCGTTACCTTGTGTAGGGATCATATCAATGTGGCCGATGTACGACCGGATTTACAGGTGACCAGATTAGAGGCTGTAAGCCAGAGAAAAGCTGCGGAAACCGCCTACAAAACCCTTGTGACTCCAATGCGCAGTGCATTGAGGAAAGAGATGGCACCATCACATGCCAGGTACCCTTTCGAGGCACACATATGTATGAGCACAAATGCGTTATGCTCAAAGGCAAATGATAAGGGTGTGTTTGTGTACTAGTGTGGCATTGGATGGGCTGGAAACGGTTATCTCTGCGGTAAAGACACTGACATTGACGGGTACCCTGATGAGAAGCTGCGCTGCCGAGACCCAACCTGCAGAAAGGTAACTATGGCAACAATGCAATCGATATTGACTTGCTCTGGTGACATCAGTTGCCTGTCTCTGCGAGAGCTGATTCATATTGTTTGCTCAATACCAGGACAACTGTGTTACCGTTCCAAACTCGGGACAAGAGGACGCAGATGGCGACGGGAAAGGCGATGCATGTGACCCAGATGCAGATGGAGATGGAATACTGAATGAGCAGGTAATTGCACACATTTGTGTCGTGGCTGTTCATATGCACTGCAGAATCTCACACTAATTCCTTTAAAACTCTCTGGTCATGAAGTAAACATTTTTCCTCTATATATGAATGGATTTTAGGATAACTGCTGGCTGACACCAAATATAAATCAACTGAACAGTGATAAGGACAGCCATGGTGATGCATGTGACAACTGCATCCGAGTGGATAACCCAGACCAGAGAGACACAGATTCCGATGGCCTCGGAGATGCATGCGATGACGACATGGATGGAGATGGTAAAATCTAAAGTCCCAAATGTCTGGTTCGAACAAAAGATTTGTCTCTGTGGTACTAAGTCATTCCCATTTTTGGTGTCTGCTTGTATTGATTGTCAGGGCTGAAAAACTTCCTGGATAACTGCCAGCGAGTGAAAAATCGTGACCAGCTGGATCGTGATGGGGATGGGGTGGGAGATGCATGTGATAGCTGTCCTGACATCCCAAATCCTAATCAGGTACATGATTGGTAACTACATCCTCCTCAAATGCTGTACTTTTGTACTATGATAAGTATTTACATTCACTCCTCTTCTTCCCAGTCTGATATTGACAATGATCTTGTCGGAGACTCTTGCGACACAAACCAAGATAGGTATGAAATGGTCCATCACTTGTGCAACAGAGATACAGCTTCCATGTTTCTTTTGTTTTACACCAAATGATGAATTACCAGACAATGACAGAAACAGAAACTCCTTTGATTTAAATTCTTGTATACTTCAGTGATGGTGATGGTCATCAAGATAGCAAAGACAACTGCCCGGTGGTAATGAACAGCTCCCAGCAGGACACAGATAAAGACGGACTGGGAGATGAATGTGACGATGATGATGATAATGACGGTATTCCTGACACACTGCCTCCTGGACCAGATAACTGCCGGTTGGTGCCCAACCCTGACCAAATAGATGACAACAGTGAGTACACCATTAATCCTTAAGTAGACACAGTATGCACTATATGTTATCCTGTGATCATCTGCTCACCTTGTTTTTCCTCACTGGAACAATACACGAAAGGCAGAGCGTCCATATAATGAAAACCGAAATGAACAGTAACTGTCAAACTCCATAAGTCCTCTAATGCCCTATGATACCAATTATTCTCAGGAAGTCTCAGGAATCATTTTTCAATTAATTTCTCCCCAGATGATGGAGTGGGCGACATATGCGAATCAGACTTTGACCATGACAAGGTGATCGACAGGATCGATAACTGCCCAGAAAATGCTGAGATCACACTGACAGACTTCAGAGCCTATCAGACAGTTGTACTTGACCCAGAGGGTGACGCTCAGATTGACCCCAACTGGGTGGTCCTTAACCAGGTGACAGATCAGCAAAAGTTGCATAGAATTTAATACAGAAAACTGTGTTTGAGACATGCATTGCTGACAAATCCTTTGCCTTGCTTCAAAGGGAATGGAGATTGTACAGACTATGAATAGTGACCCTGGCCTTGCTGTTGGTGAGTAGATGCATGTTTGTCCATCAAGGTTAATGATATATTAAATTATTTCTATGGATGATGCAATTCGCCTCTCCGATGACCAGGTTACACTGCATTCAGCGGTGTTGATTTCGAGGGAACCTTCCATGTGAATACGGTTACTGATGACGACTACGCCGGCTTCATCTTTGGCTACCAAGACTCTTCCAGTTTCTATGTGGTGATGTGGAAGCAAACGGAGCAGACGTATTGGCAGGCCACACCCTTCAGAGCCGTAGCTGAACCTGGCATTCAGCTGAAGGTTGATAAGCTGAATTTTGTGGGAAGTTTGTGAGAAGGTCTTGCAGGGAATTAAGATAACATTATCTTTGTCTCATGCTCTTAGGCCGTGAAGTCCAAGACTGGTCCAGGAGAGCATTTGAGAAACTCTCTCTGGCATACAGGTGACACTAATGATCAGGTGCGTCTGCTGTGGAAGGATCCAAGAAACGTCGGCTGGAAGGATAAGGTATCATACCGCTGGTACCTGCAGCACCGCCCACAAGTCGGATACATCAGGTGAGCCAATCAAAATTCATGTGAAGTTTGAAGCCACGCAAGCTGTCACCTAAGAAAGATAATTGTGTTAAAAACAAAAAATGATTCAGTACAGACTTCTGTGTGTGTATTTAGGGTTCGTTTCTATGAGGGATCAGAGCTTGTGGCAGATTCCGGGGTGACAATTGATACCACAATGAGAGGAGGAAGACTGGGAGTGTTCTGCTTCTCTCAAGAGAACATCATCTGGTCAAACTTGAAGTACCGCTGCAATGGTGAGAACACAAACATTAGCATTTATAATGTTACAAAGCATTTCTGTTTCATATACTTAAATCTCTTTTCCAGACACCATCCCAGAGGACTTCCAGGAGTTCAGTACACAACATGGCATGGACCCCCTGTAAATAATTCCCATAATG